>JALPQI010005550.1:0-63882 GCA_025490895.1 Thaumatotibia leucotreta
GACGGAGTTATGAAGTCGTCGAGATCGGTAAGCTGAAGGGCACCGCTGAAGCGAGACGCCATTTTTTTGTCGTATTTAAGAGATTAATTGGTTGTTTTTTAGTTTAACAATTTTACATAATTCTGAATAGTATTTCTGTAGTAATTTAAACTATTTTGCATTCGGATAGTGCCATTCCAATCACATCACAATACGCAATCACATTTCGAACTGACAAGTGACATTGACACTGACAGATAGAGGATTTTTTGACAGTGACAGTAGTACCATTGTAGGTTCTTGTAACTGTTTTTATATGAGCTCAAATAGCTTACACCGGAAGTGCTGTCAATTTGGAAACGGAAATGAAATAACAATTTAACCGGTAGCTTCAAAAATACCTATTGCTTCGCTACAATGCATTTATGTATTCTAATGTATATTATGAAATGAATGTAGGATACAGAAGATTTTCTAAGGTATGTTAACTAAGGACTACAGTTACAGTTTATTGAATATAGAGTTAAATAAAATCCAACTCGTACAAAATTAAATCATCAATTCGCCTAAGATTACTTTTTCTAGTGAACTAAGGTAACTATAATTTGGTTAGAATATGAACATATTGAAATAACAAATTGAATCAACTTATTTTTATGTAATTTAATAGGAGTAATAAAATAAAATAAATAATCTCTGATAAAGTTAAAAGCACGTCATACACAGTGAACTTCGCCGACCGATGACAGAGCAAGGCTGGCCGCATCCGCCTCTGTGAGAAAAATCAATCGTGTTCCCGCCTCCGTCGGTCGTCAAGACAACGCGTAAACAGTGGGGAGACGCGAGCCGCTCCGCTCGTCTGTGAATATTGTGATTTGTGCCGAGATTTTAGTGTTTCTTGAAGATGGCGGACGAGGCCGCAGCCCCCGGGGCTCCGGTGGACAAGATTGTGCACACGTACCCGTTGATAAGAGTGAGTGTTGTTGTTTGTTGACGATCAAGGCTTGATTTAAAAAGGCAGGTTTAAATTTTATTGGAACGTGATAAGAGCGGTTTTCTACTGATGGCGGAATCCTTAGGTAAATATTGTGTAGGCGCCTAGGTGTCCTCATCAGATATAGGTAGGAGTTGTAAGTTTTTTAGGTTTTTATTTACTGTTTCTTTTAGCTTAGACTCGTAGAACTTATTTTAAGCATCTATAGAATAGGTAATTAACTATATAATACCTACAGGTAGGTTCTGAAGTTCTGACATATTGATAATTATCGCTAAGTAGGGACGGTAAACATTTCTAAGAAGCAGAGCACCTACTTACGAATTGTTTTTCTAGTAATATATCAATCTCTTGGGTATATACGTATATTGATCAAACTGTCCATTGTTTGGCATACCTATCATGGTATATCATATGGAAGGAAGTATTCTCAAGGGAATACAGTGTGGGGTTATTCAAAATAGTGTCAGTTTTGGAAGGGTCGGCTACTCTCACAAAGAGTCGCAGGTGTCCATAGTCTAGAGTAACTGCTTACCATCAGGCGGGCCGTATTCTTGTTTACTACCATCGTGGTATAAACCCTACTTCCTACTTATAGTATAAAACACGTCTATCACTCTTATACCATGGCAGGGTGCAAAGCGGGTGGAGGGGGTAGCCGAAACGATCGCCGCGCTCGCTGCGGCTAAAATTGACGTTATGGTCGCCGACTTCAGCTGTCAAATCCATACTGCAGCAAATATTTTCTCATCGTTTTCAGATAAATATTTAATATGGGCCTAGTAAGGTGTGTTATTGTTAATTGCAATAACACCATGAAGAACAGTGACTGCAAAATTTTACCGATTTAACTGTTTTCATTATTTATGAAGTATATAAGTGCTGCAATGTGCTTGCATTTCCCACTCTTATTATAAACGCAGTCGCACGATACACTCTCTACATGAGAATTGGTGTTTAGCTGTAAGTAAATTTATTTGTTAGAGAATAGAAAAAACTTTTATTGAACGGTATCGAAACACAAAAATCGCCTACATAATACTTACAAACAAAGTTGTCTTGTACGCCGTTGCTGTCACTGAAGCTTGGCGAACCACTCGGGATTTGAAAATAAGGGACATGTCTTCTTGGCGAATATCTTCAACCTCGAGAACATGCCCAGCTTGCACCAATTTCATCCCTTTATTCATCGTCTCCGGTTGGAAAACGATGTCGTGCGTGATGGCACGAAACCCCGTTTTAGTTATGAGTAGGCTCATTTCTAATTGAAAACAACAATATTAATGTTATTAGCAATAATATTACTGACTGCAATTGTCCAAAATTGCCTTACATATTAAAATAACACAAAATTTAATTAATATTTTTCAAAATATTTACTTACTTCCCGCTTGAAAGCGGCGACTATAATGTCTAAAATGGCCACCTGTTAATGGCGCTGTCATCGCGCACGGTGCCAATGGTATGTTCATTCATGTAGGTAGGTATATTCGATCATGCTACTGCCGGACTGCCGCCATCGTCATGTTAAATGCCTTTCTAAAGGAATTTCACTAAAAGCACGCTTCCAAATCGTTTAATCCCACGATCCACGGCTTCATTTAAATTCTACAACAAATCACGTTTCTATCGCATTTCATTCATTCAGATTTCAGACATTTATAGAACGCATCAATGAACGTCCGACATATCTCAACTACGCCAAAAACAAACACCTTTATAAAAACAAACTTAACTCCTGCGGTTGGGAAAACTGAACAATCAAAGAGAGGAACAACTTTATAAGGAGGTTAATTTATGGCCGAAGAAAAAATAACCGTAAAGTTAACTTGGTTGAGTGGAACACGCGTTATTGTTTGAGCATTGGCCAAGATTTGTTTGAAATGTGCTTCGGACCAAATATTTGGATTGAGTATGTATGGCACCAATAATGCGCGTTTCCGCTTTTCCAAATTGATCGTTTGTTTACTTCGGCTGCGTGTGGTCGACATATGATTTAAGTAGATTTTTTTACACCTATCAGAGTACCTAGACCAACTATTGATGGTGATAGGTATATTAATTTACAAATTAAGTATTACTTAATTGTGTAGAGCGTATTTATGACTGAAAAACTAGATTATGCTGCCTATGTAACCAATACCACATACCACATGGGACTCGTATAAGCTACGAGTTCTTGTTCTTAGCAATATCGACGTCTCTCCCTATTGGGGTTGGTAATCTTGACTGAAGGCACAGATTGGAGTCACATTTTTTCTTTGCCTATTTTGGTCTCCCATTGCTGGCCAAAGATCTCTGCCCTGGATCTCCACGACTGCCGATTTTTTGCTTCCTCCGACCAGTTGTCAAGAAACGAGTCCAAGTCGTCCCGTCATTTCCGTCTGGGACTGCCACGCCCGCAGGAGACACATTCTGTAGTTTATTTATTTTTACCAGAATGAGAAATTTATAAGTGTAGATCATAGGTATTTGTATAGGTAATAACATTTTTAATAGGTATATCTTATACCTATTATACAATGTTTAATATCTATCCCCCATTTTCACCATCTATAGTCTCATATATTTTCATACCTACTAAATTTCATCCAAATAAAATCAAAACTTTAACCGTAATGACAGTACCCAGTAGACTAAACTAACAGACAAACAGACTTTCGCATTTAAGTATGGATAACGTGAATAGAAACGCGATTCAGCTGCGACTGATTGACGGCGACGTAACGCGATACGTCACGGTGCCGCGCCGGGTTTATTTCCCGAGATCAATGTGAATGTTAGGTTTGGTGGCTAGGGTTACCACTAGCCAGTGTCTGGGATATTATTATTAAGGCCTTGTAGGCTTACTGCGAACTTCAAACATTGAAAATATGCGGTGTAACACGAGGAAACCGAATAACTTTAACAGCGCATGAGGTCGTAAGAATCAAACATTTATTTATAAATGACCATGAGGTCACGGATAGGTACATTACTTAATTACGGATCCGATCTAACTGTTGATCTTTTGTAAAAACAAGTTTCCGCATGTCTTGCCTAGCCCTATAGGTAGAAAATATGTGGTCACTTATATTTACTTAATAGATACAACAATATACTGTAAAAGTCCATAGGTACATTTGCAAATCATAATCGAATTTCCGCCTCTAGCTCTACCTGTCTATTACTCAAGTCTGCACCGTATGTCCGATATTAAAGTAACTCTCAAATCTCATCGAAAACTGACACTTAATTTGTTCGAAATTCAATACTCATCATATCGTGTGCCTCTAACAAAAATCAACAACTCCAATGTTAATTTGACAAAAAACATATTGAATCAATTCACCGCGGAGATATTCTATTAATTTATATTGATCCGTGACAGTTCATGATTCATTGATTGCGAAACGCCTGGTTTCGGTAGCAATCGTAGCATAGCATAATAGTCGGCCATTGGCAATGGCTGATCTATAAAAAATTATATTACCTACTTACCTCATACTTATTAACTTTCTTTTTGCGTTCTTTATGATTTGGAGAGACGCGAAAAAAACGGGTCCGACGCTGACGGTCTGTGGCTGTTCTGACTGCTGACTGTGCGAGACCACCTATTGAAGTATACTAGCTTACTGTAGATATTGATACCTACTTATTCAGATTCTATTTTCTGTTCACAAATCTATTGTGTCCAAAAAATCGCCGACATATCCGACCATCTGTGCTTTGCTCTTTAGGTTTTGACTATAAGAGAATATGTCTTGTCTTGAGGCATTAAGTTCGCCTTTTGTGCTTCAAGCGTTACATATTTGCAATAAAATTTAACCCCCTTATTCATAAACGTCTCCTAACTTAACAAGCCGCTAAGTAAGAATACTTATCCCATCTATATCTATTATCTTATACGCTAAGTATTGTTTATCCCTTTCGATCTTGTCAATATTGTCTAGCTAGACCGAAAGGAATAAACAATACTTAGCGGCTTGTTAAGTTAGGTGACGTTTATGATTAAGGGGGTAAATAAATAAAACAATGTTACTTAGGTTGATTTTTAAACTTATGTTTCCCCGGATCGAATTCTTGCATATAAGGCTGCGTTTGACACTAGAGATGTGCGAGAATGTGTTTCCATACAAATGACACCTTGCTCGAGTCATTAATACTTAGGTGTCATTTGTATGGAAACACATCCTCGCACATCTCTGGTGGAAACACAGCCTTAGATGTCAAGGGTCTCAGATTCTCTGCAGCTGTACAGCTGTACTCACCCAGCTTGTTTGTAAGTCACAGAAGGTTACATAATTATTATTTTATCCCGCAGCACAGCGACATGAACGAAGAGATGCGAATAGAAGCCCTGGAGCTCTCCGTGACTGCCTGCGAGAAGTTTGCCAACAACAACGAGTTGGCCGCCCGCATGGTCAAGGAAAACATGGACAAGAAGTTCGGGCCAGCCTTCCACGTTGTGGTGGGGGAGAGCTACGGGTTCGAGGTCACGTATGAGTGCACCACCATCTGCTATATCTATTTTGGGGGGAACCAGGCGGTTATGATGTGGAAGTGCTCGTAGGTTTTGTGCGCAGTGGCACGATTCAAGTGACGCTATATCCATGAACTTTCAATGATGATGATGTGTGCTTACCATGAGCTACGCTTCAGTCCAATCGGCTAAAAAGTAAGTTACGCAGTCGACTGCGTTAAGATCACGCCGCCTGCTTATGGTAATGGTAAGCACACAGTTACTGGGAACGTTGACACGCTAATCCTTAATAATCGGTGTTAAAATCAGGGACCGGAACCGGTATTTTAGAATTACCTCGAAATAGCCCAATATTTTAAAATGTTTTATAATCTTTACTTTATACAGTGTGTAAATCTAATACGGGCGATCAATTAAACCAGGCATGGGATTCATTAGTGTAATCATGGATTACAAGGTTTTTTTAAAGGTACTCTTAATTATGACCCCACAGATTTTTTTTAAGATTATCGGAGCAGCAATGTAGGTACGAACATTTGTTATTGTTGATATGGCAGTTATGTCATCTGCTTATGAAATTTGCTGTCAACGAGTGCTTAACTCGCGTATGTTGCTCTACATTGCGCGCCGAATTATTTTTCCCCTCACTAGCTCGTAAAGTGCTCGTTTATCCTTTAATACGAACGTGTAAAAACGCATATTATTCACTTGTGTGGCAAAGTAATGATAATGACCTTGGTTTTGGAATAACAAAACGTAAAATGCTCATGGAAATTGTTCCATATTAATGATAATTAAATAATTTGTTTGAGAATTTAGTGTAAAATACAAACCTTTATATAATATGATGATTTTAACATATAAATCCTAAAATTCCATAAGTAACAATTGTTTTAGTGAATGATGATAAGATGACTAGATGCAATCACAAAACGCAGAAAATGTCAACGTCAACATTGTCAAAGAATATTATAGGTTATAATCTTTATTTACCGACTCGAACACGCATAAAAATAGTAAACTAAACAACTTTCAGAGTGTTCTGTTATAATTTTGTAAAAATAATGAATGAGAATGATTTAATAATGCATTGGCGTTGGTGTGCAACTACAGGAATGTGTTAAAATCGTGCTGCGTTTACTTTTTCGTGGTAAGTTTACTGCGACAAAATCTTGCATTAAATACATGATGCATTTGGAAAATTATTATCACTAACCCGATGATGATTGTAATGTGAACAAATAAGTACCTTTTTTGAGTTTCCTCGCTATAGTGAGGGGAAAAGTTTTGTGTTACACACGGGTGCAAATGTATTTTACTTCTCGTATGTTAAAACACTCGCTGCGCTCAGGATTCTATTTTAGAACCACTCGCTTCGCTCGTGGTTCAACTATAGAATCCTTTCGCTTGCTCGTGTTTCAATTTCATACTCGCGGGTAAAATACAACTTTGCACCCTTGTATAACAAATAACTATTGTATGGAAAATTTTGTTGCTCTAATTTTGAGTAAAAGTTATTTTAATGTAGGTACTTATTATGTCGTAAACTAACACCCGTTAAGAGCTTCGCCCATATTAGATTTACACCCTGTATACTAGGTACTCAATATTTTTAAATGACTTCATTAACTTTGAATTTATATGTACCAAACAACAGAAATAACCGTTATTTGTTGTATGGAAAAAATACCGGCTTCCGGTCCTTGGTTTAAATGAAATACTATATTGGCCAGCAAATCGCTACCCATACCAATATTACCTACAAGGTTCTGTCTTCAAATGTTGCACTTTTATCAGCCTGAAGTTTTGTCACTTAACCGACATTTTGATCGGCCCGAAATTGTAAACACTGTACGTAATATTGGGTCAGCAAAATGGGACTATATTTAACTGTAAAAGTATATTATACCTACCTAAAAGATATATATTATATGTAATTATAGGTAGGTAATTATTTTTAGTTGTAGATACCTTTCATTACCTCGAAGTGTTGTTAAGGCTGTAGTAATGCGTCGAGACGAAATGTCTGGAACGACCCGTGGCGCATTCGTATGTAAATCCGAGCCGTTTACACGAGTAGCCTTTATTAGCATAAGTTTGGTTAAATGACTGCGGTAACATTGTTCTCTGATGGTTATTTCTGTGAAACACGCGTCGAATAACAAATGTAGGTACAATATTTTCGAGTATACAGGGTGTAATCGATAAGTGTTTACTTACAGGCCATAATTCCGTAAATATGAGAGATATCAGACAACTTTTAACTGATATCGAAAGTATTTACCCAACGAGTAAAATTACGTTCATAAATATTATTTTATTAAGAGGGCCCCGTGTATGTATGGCAAAAGAAGGTCACATTGAGCACTTGTTGTAAATATAATATTTTTCATTTAAGGATAAATGTTAGATTATAATAGTTATTTATTTTATTTTATTAATTAAAACATTAAAAATTATTATAATTATTTCATGAACGGTAGTATTATTATTTTATTACAATGTATTCGTACAAATAACGAATCTCTAACAGTTTTATCTCTTACGACACCCGACATTCTTAAAGGCTGTAAGTCGTCATACTAAATGTATGGGAGCGTTTTAACTTAGTATTTGTAATATTACCTCATCTATTTAGAAAAAGTTATTAATGTAATTTTACTCGTTGGGTAACGTACTTTCGATATCAGTTAAAAGTTTTCTGATATCTCTCATATTTACGGAATTATGGGCTGTAAACACTTTTCGATTAGACCCTGTATACGTAGGTAACAATCATAACACTAATCGGTTAACAGTGGTTATTGAAAGGCACGTTTAAACTGAAGACGAATCTAAATAACGATTTTTAAATTAAGGTACCAATCTACCTAGTATTTATTAATTTGATTATCAGGGCATTTTCACTTCTAGGGACACCCAATTAGCTTAGCTCTCACAAAAAAGTTAACTTCGATGTCAGCTTTGTAACGACATTTAAGAATGAAATATTTACGTAAATCCACTTTATTCGTGTTTTTATATTGCATATACGCGCATTATTTCTGGATTAAATGATAAAAAAATATATTTGTTCATATTTAATGCTTAATTAGAGAGTTAAGGTAATTGGGTGTCCCTAGAAGTGAAAATGCCCATCAAGTTTAGTGCCTCATGGTATGCACTTACTTTCATGTTAAACTTTCTGAGTCATGGGTACGTACCACGTACTTACTGATAGGTACCTACTTATTTCATTACCTATATGCCCAGTTAAGCTAGATAATATTAATTTTTATTAATTATCTACAATTACTTTGCAAATTTCCTATTTCTATCTTAAGTAATACTAATCATGGAATTTCTAAAGCCATTTACTAAGGTACCATGTGCCTAGCTACCAGGGAATCGTACTTAGATCCGGCATCCATTAAATTCATTTGCATAAAGTTCAACTTATAAAATGTGTTAGTATCTACTTACTACTGCAGTTAAGTAGTAATTGCATCAACTGGATTCATAATTAAATTCATTACTTCTACAGTCATGTGGGCGTTAAATAAATTAATATTGCGCTCATGGGATCATCTAAACTAAATTAAGATAAGTAATGCCAAAAGTTGCCCAATGCATTTTAACAATAACGAAAAGTAGGTAATTCCGATTAGATTTTGGATACTATGTTACGATATTGAACCTTATGTTAATACGAATAGAGTCTCACAAATATTGCAATTTCAATTAAAAGTCCGAGCATGGTACACTTTTGACGAATGCTAGTAAACTTCATAATTATCGCAAGCCATTATTGTAATGACTCCATAGCCATGAAGCGACCTTGAAGCTCTGTCCAAGAAACCGTGGGCTGAGCAGTGTTTCCCATCACTGAGCTAATCGCTTGACAAACCAGTATAAATTGAACCTCGAGAGACTTAACCTTTTGACCGCCAGACGTCGAAGGAATATGCTGAGCTCCAGACGCCACGCGTAAGCGATTATTTAAGCGAAATTTAACCCTTCTGCATTCCCTACTGCATTGGCGTAGCTGTCCACCACACATTCTAGAGTCTATGCTGTCAGAAAGACCCATTTTGGCCAAAAGAGTTTTGACTCGAAAGTGTCCCGTAAACACCCCCATTATGAGTTTGAGTTGTCTTTTGCTATATTTCCAAAGCTTTTTGCTCCAGCCCCAGTCTACTTCGTGCATTAAAGAGCTTTGAATGCCTGAGCCCCGTCAGATTGTTCCATTTAAATATAGGTACCTAACTTGTTTTGCTATCCGCGGGAGGAAGGACTGTGTATATTATGCGTTAGCACCATAAAATGTTACACTGGTTTTCTTAAAAAGCGATTGGCTCGGTAAAGCAATAAGAATGTTCGTTTTTCTATTGTCCATTGAGTCATATCAACCACAAAATAATTACCTACGAATGGGAAAACCGACATTAAAGGTTAAACATTTCCTTATGACAACTAAGTAACGTTTGTTTTTGCTTGGCATATATTTTTGTGCATGTTGTATAAGTGCTGGTCAGTTTTTTACAATTATTTTGTCAATTATACGTACTTTTTGTAATCGTTATGATATTGTAGGACAAGGTACGAAATGAACGTACAAATCGAGGCCATAATAGCGGGAGATGCATTTTTTGCATGACATTATTTACCTGATATAGGTAGATATCTCTATTAAAAAATAACTACTTTTTATATTTATGCGAGTGATGGTGTTGATATTATAATTATTTTATACATCTACAAATAAATCACTATGTTTTATAAGATTCATTTTTTTATTTACCTGATTCCTTGATTTTATTTCTATCAACTTTGAAGAATTCTATGAAGTGGGATGTGAAATGTGAAGGGGTCAAAGGTGCTTATTTTACTACAATACAAACTGGCTCTTGCCTTTTTAAACAGGACTAAGTATATTACCTAAACATAGGTGGTATGGTGGCGCGAATTGGGGAAGGCCTATGTCCAGCAGTGGACGACTATGGGCTGATGATGATGATGATGATGATGAGGTGGTATATACTACGTGCCCATGAGGAAAGGGAAAAAATTCAACAACGGATTTTTTAAAATGTCATAGGAAGTTTTCTGAATCAGTCTATTTTTTGTGTATTAAGGCATTCAAAACATAAAAAAAAAAAACAAAAAAAAATATTTTTTTTTTGCGGATTTGACCAAAACTCATCTAACATTTTTTGCTTCTTTTAGTCTCAGGAATATGCTGTTAGAATTTTTCCCTTTCCTCATGGGCACCTTGTATGTATAAATACTATGGACAAAATTGAATCCTGGCCCACCATAGAACAATGTAATTGCGACGTTATAAATCAAATTGTAGCAACTCTCGTACAATTTGACTTGAACGTTAGTATAACATGATTCAACGGTGGGTCAGCATTACTTCGCCGATAGCAGCCACATATTTTAAGGGGTAATTTATTGTACCGATATATCATAAGAGTGTCTGCCCTCCTTCAATAATAGCATGTTATCGATGGCAAATACTAAGGCTTTGGGTACCTATTCTTGTCGATGTAATTTGTAGTGCCTGCCTGTACCTACTTTGCGCAAGTAAATAAGTTGTCCTCGGAAGTCGCAGTACCACGATAAACTCAAATGCCGTGGCGAGGACTTTTTTAGGCCGTTGTGTTTTCGAGTAGTATAGAAATATTTATTATAGCTGGAGTACGTCCATATATTACACAACTTTTTTTTTCTAGCCTTGTATTTCTTCCGTCCTGACATATTAACCAGTCTGGCGATATATTAATCGTAGGCGTCAAAAATATTAAAGGTAAAGGGTCAGCTATGAGAGCTACTTAGAATAAAACAATTCATAATAATCAATAGAATTTTATATTTTAAACGATACAAATTCTAATAAATTTCGTATGGAGCTAAAGAATACCTGCTTCCTTTGCTATTGCAATTCTAGTTTTGCACAGTTATATTATATGGAGTTAATTAATGTTTTAGTGTAATATACAATACCTATTGTACAGTGGCGTTCAGAATTGCATGGACGATTTATGAATGAATTCATTCACAAACTGTCCATGCAATTTTGAACCCGACTGTACATTTATGTAATTTAGGAATCAGTGGTATTCGGGCGCCGGTGTATGTGAAAACTTTTTTGAAGATATAATTAAATATAAGTATGGTCAAGTTTGGAAAGTAACGTAAGAACAGAATTCCGGTACAAATTTGAACAGGCTAAATATTAAGAGTTTCACTTATCTTACTTGACCTTACCTATAATTGGAACTATTTGACATGAAGATGACTTACATAGTGTTTTTATAATAATCAATTTCAGAGTGACTAAGTTTTAATACACAAAATATTTATGATTTGATTACAACGATATTCCCTTTACTGTAGTATACCTATATCAGTGGATGTGAATACCTACATTTTGAAGCCTGATACACGGAGACAGGCATTCTTACATAGCGTGTCTACCTACTTACTAACCTAGGTCTTTTACATAAACATTGGCACATCACAAATACTCGTTATATGTATAAATAATTAATACTTATTACAATTCGTACGAAAGCTAGATATATAAATTTCACATCGTATCTAGATACGCACATTCAATTTCTATAACATAGATAATATATGAAACGGTCATATAAAAAATCTACACAACTGAGTAAATATTAGGTTAGGTATCTAGTTTCTAACAAATGTATGAATAGTTCAACATTTTAGGCACGATCGTTAAATTTCGAGTGTACTGGGTACAAGCACTGGAGACGAGACGCGTCTGCCGAACATCTCGTGGCGTTGCATTCTACTTCTAATTTGCGCATACAGGTCAACGGGAATCATATTTTTATAGGGAATCATATATTATAAGTTATAAGAAATCATGGTAACCCAACCTGGGTTTCCTTCAGTTTACGTTCTTGTTTGTCTTGTCATTTTACGAAAGTTATTTTATGGAAATAATAGATTAGGATAATAGAGAGGATTAGGTACCTATACAGGGTGGAAAAAGATTTTGGGTCAGTGAGGGCAGCTACCAGACCCCGTGTAGCTATGCGAAAATGGTATTAGAAGACCTTCCCGCGATTTTCAATTAAAGAAGATTAGCGTTTTCAGATTTTGGAAAAAGTATACAGGGTGCGAGGAAATGGTCATTTTTGAGAAACTTTTTTTTTGATGCCAATCGATCCTGTTTCTGTTCAGGATCAAAAGCTTGTATGGGACCAAAAAAAATTTTTCGGCTAGAAAAGCCACAAATCGAGATTTTAAATTCTCATACAAATTGTATGAAATTTAAAAATTATTTTTCACCCTTATTTTTTTATGCCTATCGATTCCATTCCTACCCAGTACCAATAGTTTCCTACGGGTCCACTTATGGCAATGTACAAAAAATCCAAAATTTCAAGAAAACCGTTTTCATACTTTTACTATGGAAAAAAAAGTGAAACCTTAATTACTTTATCTGTCACGATAATTAGTCATCCTATGCTAAATGATAATAATAATACTGTATGAAATCATTAGCAACATTAATTAGCGCCACAGATAATGTAATTAATTTTCACTTTTTTCTCATAATCAATGTATGAAAAAGGTTTTTTTTATTTTTGTTTTTTTTTTTACGTTGCCGTAAGTTGGCCCCTAGGAAACTATTGGTACTGAATAGGAATGGAATCGATTGGCATAAAAAAATTAGACGTGAAAAAATAATTTTAATTTTCATGCAATTTGTATGGGAATTTTAAATCCCGATTTCCGGCTTTTCTAGCCGAAAATTTTTTTTTGGTCCCATACAAGCTTTTGATCCTGAACAGAAACAGGATCGATTGGCATCAAAAAAAAAGTTTGTCAAAAATGACCATTTCCTCGCACCCTGTATACTTTTTCCAAAATCTGAAAACGCTAATCTTCTTTAATTGAAAATCGCGGGAAGGTCTTCTAAGACCATTTTCACGCAGCTACACGGGATCTGATAGCTAACCTCACTGACCCAAAATCTTTTTCCACCCTGTATACTGTACTGAATAGCATTAGATGACAGTAACCCCCCAGGGCGATGAAATTGTACAGTGCATTTTACTACGGACATTTCTAGTGGAATGTTTCTATACCCAAATAAAAATGTGTGGATTTTCTGAAACAATGATTTCGCAAAATGTGACCTTCTGTCGGCACATCAATACATGTAAACCCACGCTTGATACGTATCGACGGGGAATACAATCAATCTTTTATATGTGGATTTGACACACCTAGCATTGTTTTATTGCGAATACGTATGCCAGTTGCATAATAGACATACGAAGCTAAAATCAGATACATATAGAATTCCCGTTTTCCCGCAAAATATTACAAATACCAAAGCGTTCACTAACCTCTCCTAATGGTGTTATCCAAAAAGCGTATAATATAATATATGTAGTATATATACTCACAATCACAAGCTATCAGAGCAATCTGAGGCACCTTCGGGACAGGCCAGCAACAATCAACCTTATTTAACGGGAAATAGAGTTTATACTGGCGAGGTGATAGATTTAGGGCTGATTTTTCAATCCCGTTAGTTAAAATTATCACTATCCTTTTCTAAAATCATTAGTCAAAAAAGGACAGGGCTAACATTTATTTGACAGTTACTGTTAACTGGGGATTGAAAAATCAGTCCTTAGTTTGATAAAGATTATGCTGCCGCATGGGCCTGTTAATATACCTATTTTGAAAGAAGAAATACTAGTAAATACAGTGAAGAGAAAAATCTTCTAGCTAACCTTATGTTACATGTTTTAAGAGTTAAGTAGTATCAGAAAAATAATCAAAAATATACTATTTCATATAAATGTTAATAAATGCGTTATTTATACTTTAAACTTAAATTCAATCTCGAGCGATTTAAAGTAAGTCTGATACGGCCAGCAGCAGAAATATACTTAAGAAAAAATTAAGTGCTAAAAAATACAATAATACATGAAATTTATATCGTTTCCTATTATTGAAATGCACCACATACAGTAGGTTATATTTTAAATACTATTTGAACAGAAATATAATTACAACGATCTCAAAATTAAAAAAATCAATGCTCTTACGAACGAAATATAAATGTCAAGTAAATTCTACACAGAGACTTTGTCGTTGAAAAGTATGTTCTATGTCAAAGCCTAAATTAATCTAAATTGAACAATTATACTAACAAAGAACACATGAAATGGAATGACGCGGCGCGAGCGCAGTACAACATGAGAAATGTCACCAACTGTCGAAGTCTATACGACATTAGCTATTTCATTTCATTCTTATTTACCTTTTGCTCGATTTACACACGGGTTTCGTTTGTGTTTCCTACGCCTAAAGCCTGAACTTAGATTCAAAATAATGTAAGCAAATAAGTAAAACCAAAGTATCCAATCTCCTTACATACCCCCTTATTCATAAACGTATCCTAACTTAGGAAGCCGATAAGACAAGTATCGTTTTCCCTATTGGTTTTATAGAAATATTGATAAGACGGAAGACAAACAATACTTATAGGCTTACTATGTTAGGATAGGAGACGATTATTTATTTTATTTTATTTTATTAAAAATTTATTGCACAAATAAATAGTACAAAAGGCGAACTTAATGCCTTAAGGCATTCTCTACCAGTCAACCTTGGGCCAAACAGCGATCGAAAATGTCCATGTGTCATAATTATTAACGTTTATGAATAAGGTGGTCAGACGATTTAGTCCTCTGCATATCAAAAATCCTGAAACACGACAGTTTTATTTTTTCCAATCTACAGGAAGCTTTTACAAGATCTTAGCTAGACCCAAAATAAGTATCAACTTTCTATGTTTGGCCATAAAACAAAATCACATAGTTATATTTGTTTACATTGTTTGAATACCTATAAACATAGACTACATACAGGTTAATTTGTGACAATGAAAAGCGTTAGCTTTGGTTAGACCAATACAGCCGAATCGACCCGCACTGGGTATGGCACTTGAGTTACGTTACCTTACGAATTATAACCAACCAATAATCATAAACATTTAAATCATCTCAATTTAATGGCGCGAAACTAAATAATTATTAAATTCACAACACTTCTTAAGTAAAATACTGATACTTAATCTCAAATATAATGTGTACATAATTACATTAATTACCATACGTCGCACTCTAGCGGGCAGTTTCGTGGCAACGTAAGGTTTACAAAAAAAATCTTAACTTACGAGTATTAAAATGTATTTATTTAGTATTTGTAACAGTTTATTTGAATTCGTTGAAAAGAAGCAAAACGTGTATTCGCTATAGCCAGCGTAGAAGAGGAAGTGAAGTTTATTCATACACAATTAAACATTTCTCCGAGATAAAAAATAACATACAATTTTTTCAAAATTCAAATTTGCCAATGCGGAAGACTGCATTTAATGTAATAAATAAGACTATGAACAAATTGTCAAAAGTACGCCTGCACCCTAAAGGAAAACAAGTATGTATGAAATTACAAAGTGTCTTAAATTCGAATCCCGGGAATCGACACTAAAAATGATAAATAATCTAATTTAAAACGAAAAGGTTGAGACTACAAATAATGTTAACCAAAACACACTTCATTGACCGTTGACCGCCGGCAATTTAGAAAAAATACTAATATTATATTCGCATAACATATCTACTTAAGTAAATACATACTAGTCAATTGTATTTTTATTTCAAATTGAGTGAATACTAAAAAATAATAAGATACTAACATACTACCTTAGTTTCTAAGATATTTAGAATTGTACATTATAAATACTAGGTACCAAATACTAAGTACAAATACTTCTGCTTATTTGAAAATGAATTGATGTATTTGTGAACCTTATCTATCATTTTGACAAGCCACCAAAATGCCCGCTGGAGTGCGACATATGTTAATTACCTTTAAATTAGAGGCAAAAATACCACCATTCGCGCAAGTTTCTACTTCGCTACACTCTTGCTAGGAACGCGGGGAGACCGAGTTTTATCTAATTTGATAATTTTGGGAAATATACAGCATTAATAACACATATATTTTCCCAGAGATAATACCCAAACAGATTCCAGAGATTCTTGAAATAAATATATGAACAAGAAACGCCTGTTTAAATGTAGAACGCAATAAGTTCTCAATTAAATAACTTCGCAACACTACCCATTAGCAAATGTTACAATTTCAATAGGTATTAGAAATGTAGTTGAAAGATTACTTACGCGATCGTTTTCAGTTTCTTTGTAACTTTAATAATTATCAAGTTTCAACGTAACAACTATCTACAAGTACACATGGTATACTACCGTAACTTATAATCTAATAAATTTATTCCTACACCAACATTTTTACAGTATCGTTTCGCACCCGCTTGCAGGCTAGGAACAATTTTGTCATACGAGATAATAATATGATAATTATATGGTACAAAACAACAATGCCGTCTATACCATAAGGGCACAAGGGGCACGTGCCCAGGGCCCCCATCTTCAGGGGGACCCCCGAAAGATCGACAACTTTCCTCACATTTATTCTCACGTTTACTTTCCTTTCGAAAGGGGCCCCAAAACCCTTGGGTGCCCAGGGGCACTTCATAGTTAAAGACGGCCTTGAAAATAAATCATAATTTTTACTGGTTATCTATGTGGCCAAATAATATATACTGTAAAATATTATACAGATTTTCAAGTGCATCCTTACGCTGTAAATATAAGTAATAAAGTTCATATTTGTATGTCAAGTACTGCAAACTTACAAATTACGGTGACTAAATTAATCTCGTATAAATTCTCACTGGGGTCGACCCTAGCGACATATTTATATCATCAAGAAATTCATAGCCTTCTCATAAACGCTGATTATATTTAATTATATCATCTAATATATAATTTGTCAAGCAAGAATAGAATTTGATATAATCTCAATGTAATAAGAGAAAAACACTGGGATATTACTAGTAAATATATACGTAATATATTATGAAATGCATTTAAATACATCCTAGTATTTGATAGATATTTGAATAAACAGATTTTCACGCAGCAAAAGTTGATTCATACAAAAAACGAACACAATACTTTTTTAATATTAGCACACATTTTTATTATTTTCGATTCACATTATATTTGAATAACAATCACGACCACTGACGATTTCGCGTCGATTTCACATCCATACAGCAAAAAGAAACTATAAAAAATAATACTTTTACGGAAGCAAGTCTTGTACACAACCAATATTTATAATAACCAACCATATGTAGAAGTCTTATTTTATACATACGGGTAGAAAGAGCCTTCTACTGATATTTCAAAATACATAGCAAACATTATCAAACGGGCCAACAAGAGTAAAAGAAATGTATGTCTATTTTAGTGCCTTACACCCCATACTGGATAATCCCACGTAAGAGTGTAATGTAAGTGACCAATTTCCACTGTGTTTATTTATTAATTGTTAAAATTTTGCCGTTATTATATTTAGATATCAAAATGATAGTTATGTAGATATAATGTAACACTGAAACTTGGATCATAAGTACTTTCATTACAGTTACATGGATTTACCTTACTGCATAAAATTTTGGTCGTTTCAAGGGCTCATTTCATCGAGGTGCACAATGTTTGTATATGAAAATGAGATGAAAGTCATCAATGTTTCAAAGCGTCACCTTGTATGGTGCGAGATAACGACCAGCTCGCGGTCTAAATATGACATAGTCCTAAAGCCTACGCTACGCTAGCGTTCTTTATTCTGCTGTTTTTTTATAACAGTTCATATGGAAATGCGTATGACATGATATATCATGGAAATATAGTCAGTAGTCATTCGACACCACTCACACCGTCGCGTAACTTGGTTGTCTACGTGAACGCGTACAACATCACAGGACGTAGTTAATTATCATTCAAGTGTGAAAATAAGCTTTTTCAGGACGAGTGTCAGTGACAATAAAACACGAGCGAAGACACACTCGTGTTTTAAAACCGACACGAGTTAGAAAAAAGTTTACATTTCAACTTGTTTATCATATCAATAACAATGCCAAGGCTCGGAACCGGTTTTTTCGAAAACCTCGAAATAGCCCAATATTTACAATGTTTTATATTCTTTATGTAGTACTCAAAATGTTATGAAATTACTAACGTCGTATTTTTAAATTACTCCATTAACAAAGAATTGATATACCGAAGAACAAAAAAGAACGAAATTCGAACACTTCTTTTGTATGGAATAAAAACCGGTATCCGAGCCCTGAACAATGCATGCGAGGAAAACCACACTATGTCGACAGTAACCCGGCGGAAAAATATTTCTGCGCATAAACCTTCAAAAGAGCACTATCTAAACATACGCATTGTACATATAGACGTCGGGCACCACTCACACCGTGGTGTACCTCGGTGTTCGCTACGAGTCGGCGTGGAAGTGCGTCACGAGCAGCTTGGTGGCGCGCGCGAGCTCGTAGGCGGCGGCTCGCACGTCGTCCAGCGCTGGGGCGGCACTCACACCGTGGTGTGCCGAGGTGTTCGCTACGAGTCGGCGTGGAAGTGCGTCACGAGCAGCTTGGTGGCGCGCGCGAGCTCGTAGGCGGCGGCTCGCACGTCGTCCAGCGCTGGGGCGGCACTCACACCGTGGTGTGCCGAGGTGTTCGCTACGAGTCGGCGTGGAAGTGCGTCACGAGCAGCTTGGTGGCGCGCGCGAGCTCGTAGGCGGCGGCTCGCACGTCGTCCAGCGCTGGGGCGGCACTCACACCGTGGTGTGCCGAGGTGTTCGCTACGAGTCGGCGTGGAAGTGCGTCACGAGCAGCTTGGTGGCGCGCGCGAGCTCGTAGGCGGCGGCTCGCACGTCGTCCAGCGCTGGGGCGGCACTCACACCGTGGTGTGCCGAGGTGTTCGCTACGAGTCGGCGTGGAAGTGCGTCACGAGCAGCTTGGTGGCGCGCGCGAGCTCGTAGGCGGCGGCTCGCACGTCGTCCAGCGCTGGGGCGGCACTCACACCGTGGTGTGCCGAGGTGTTCGCTACGAGTCGGCGTGGAAGTGCGTCACGAGCAGCTTGGTGGCGCGCGCGAGCTCGTAGGCGGCGGCTCGCACGTCGTCCAGCGCTGGGGCGGCACTCACACCGTGGTGTGCCGAGGTGTTCGCTACGAGTCGGCGTGGAAGTGCGTCACGAGCAGCTTGGTGGCGCGCGCGAGCTCGTAGGCGGCGGCTCGCACGTCGTCCAGCGCTGGGGCGGCACTCACACCGTGGTGTGCCGAGGTGTTCGCTACGAGTCGGCGTGGAAGTGCGTCACGAGCAGCTTGGTGGCGCGCGCGAGCTCGTAGGCGGCGGCTCGCACGTCGTCCAGCGCTGGGGCGGCACTCACACCGTGGTGTGCCGAGGTGTTCGCTACGAGTCGGCGTGGAAGTGCGTCACGAGCAGCTTGGTGGCGCGCGCGAGCTCGTAGGCGGCGGCTCGCACGTCGTCCAGCGCTGGGGTGGTGGCACCGCAGGCGGCGGTGAGCGCGTCGCCGCTGCTGCGGAGCGAGCATAGGACCAGGTCCAGCTCGAGGTCCGAACACGTCTGTGTGGAACGGTGTAAAAATAGTACATTACGACACGAGTGCGAAAAACATGAATTTAAAAAAAATTGCGTTTTGGTGCATTTAAAAAAAAAAAAATTTTGTGCAGACGGTGCATTCTTTAGGCTCTAGTGCGAGAAGTGTGTCATTTTACGTCAGGTTTGAAACTTCGGAGGGCCATCTGTACTAAAAACGTCGTACGAGACACGTGCAAAAAATAAATTCGTGACTCGTGTCGATTTAAAACATCGCCTCTCGTTTCGGATTTCCTGTTTTTCGCACTTGTAATAAATAATAGTACATGACGACTAATGTACTATTATTTATTCAAAAACTGCACAGTATTATAAAAGTAACCATGTGAAATTCGATATCGTCGTAAGACATACATAATTGTTGCAATCCAATTTGAATATTTCATGAACCATTTAAAGTAGAATTTGTTTTGTTTCATTGCTTTTTGTAATCAACAAAATTATTTCCAATTTACATATAAGAACAAGGTTCAAATAAAAAGTATAGAAAATAGCTATATGATGGGCCAAGACAAATTATGTTTAAATTGCATATAATTGAAATTTGATGGGAATCAATTAATATTATGCGCCTTAGGAAAATAAGAAAATTAAAACCATTATACGGGTTTAAATCCAATCCATCGCATTCAATTAAATAAGATTTTCAAATTATTACAGCAATTACAGTACAACAAAACCCTTATTTTAAACTAATCAACTTAAAAAATAAAAAGGTAAACGACGTCACACACTTGTTGCTACCACCTATCTTCCATAATAGGCATAATGACTGTAGTTAATATAAATTATTTAACACTATGCCCCAAATAATACACGAAGAAATTATTACTAAGATGTAGATTGCAGTAATTTTAGTACAGCACTTCGATTTAATAAATTGACGTGACGTCACTTTTGTGCATTGCATATAAAATTCCATAGTGGTGATCGTTTTGACACTTCGAAAAAAGATGCTGATTTGACTTGCCAGTCATCATGCCTATTATTCCAACCCAACTACCCGTTTTTAGTTTTTCTCAATTTACCACCACTTCTGGCAGTCATGGTTAAGCGCATACTCACGTATGCGATATTAAACTCCGCCACGAAGTCCGCGAATTATGCCGCTTGACGTTGTAGGTACCGGTACACATCAATAGTTTCCCTAATTACTCACGAACAATCATTTTTGTATATTGTTGGGTATCAAAGAAAAAAATAAGAAAATCGCGTGTCTAAAACAATCGATCGAATAAAACCGAATCGATAACGGAATAAAACTGTTTTATGTCCCATCACTACAAATGTTAGTTTTTTCATAGACAAGATAAAGGACCATGGGCAGATTTGTATGGAGAGTGGACCAAAAACCAACAGAGCTGAAAGTGGTGTCATTAAATAGATATTTACATTTATTTCATTTCATTCTATGGGCACCATGTTCAATTCCATTGCAAAACGGAGATATTTGTATCTTCATCAGAGTAAATACTATGACGATGGTGTGTGGACGACAGTGATTTACTTAGGGAGTACCCGCAGAACGCCTTACTCATATAAAAGTATCCAATGGAATTCAACTTTGCACCTATAGAATGAAATAAAGTACATAAGGAGACCTTTTTAATGACACTACTCCCAGCTCTGTTGGTTTTTGGTCCATTTTGACGCATAGTCCTTTCGATGAGTAAAAAAATCTCGACTAGCCCTTGACATATATCGTAAAACACGTCCGTAGTCCGTAGATTTCTTTGTACTTAATTATTAATAAATATCAGATATTTTAACTAAAAATGTATGTGAACACAAGGTTTAAGGTTCTAAGTTGTGAATAGTATCAAGATTGTGTTTGGAAAGTATGTGGTTACGAAGTAATTCAGGTTTGCAGGTACGTTTACCTTTTTTTCGATTTCTATTGACTCTGATTTTACACAGATTATATCAGTGAAGTAATGGAATCATTATAAATATAATTAAACGGTTTGTATGTTTTATTTGTTCGTAGTTTAAATAGGCTACTTGACTCATATCAAATTTAGTGCAAAAAAATATTCTTTTCTGTAGTATTTATTGAAAGGATCAATATTTTTCAATTACGGTGTATTAAAAGTGTTTGAAGGGTACATATTTTTTATTGAAAAAATTGTTTTTTTTTTTATTTCGTACTCTGAAAACGGTGTCGGCCATGATGTGACGTCATAGGATCTTAAACTAACTTCATGTCGAATCTTATACGAGTGAAATTCGCCATGGACATGTGTACAGATGTAGTGAGAAATGACTTGCCTTCGGAAACCTTCGTCAACGTCATGCTGTTTCAGTCTATCTCACTGAGACTGACAGTAATAGCTGTCGTGCTACTTCAGTCAGACTCGGTGACACTGCCTGAAACAGCATGCGTTTACGAACGTTTCCGAAGGCAAGTAATTTCTCACTACACCTGTAAGCTTTGCTGTGACATTGACATAACATATGTGACATGTCAAATGTTTGTTTTCGGTTTGAGTGACGTCACACCACAGATAATCTAAGCATTAACATGGCTAGTACCGTTTTCGCCCGGTAACGAAAGTTTCAATGTTAAGTTATAATTTTGCGGTTTTGTAGGTCGTGATATTTTTTTTTTCCCGTTAATCAGATATTGATTAATAATATAAGACAAAGGCAAGCAATACATGCCTGCACCTCCTATTAGAATACTTTACAGTCTTCTAGAATAGCTAGAGAGAGCTGGTGCTGCCATCTATTGAACGTATTGCGAAAACACAAATCAAATTCGATCCCCACCTCGGACATTAGGTGATCTTGGTCGTTTTTCTTTGGTATATGACATCTAATATTTATAATTTACATAGTATTAAGTAGTGAGACTACTGGAGAAAAATTAAAAGTACAAATCAAAATATTTAATTAATAAATAATTTGATTTGTGTTTTCGCAATACGTTCAATATAAGACAAAGTTTAAAAATGGGTCAAGATGGATTAGTCTATTCAATGAATGGAATAATAATAAATTACCTGAGGAAACAGTGTCAGTAGCGCCCTCACCGCCTTTCGTATACCTTCCGCCCGCTCCGACAGTCGCGCCGGCCCCAGCTCCCGCGCCGCCGCCCATAGCTCCTACAAACGTTAACGTTCACTGTAGCAATAGTAGATTACATGCCAAGGCCGTTTAAGTGGGAAATGTCTCGGATGACGTGTAAACATCTGATCCGAGGCTTTCCCATTTAACGGCCGAGGTGTGTATATTATTTTTCTGCTCAACAGAGCCGGCTGGCGGCAACTTAGTTTAGCTCAGCGGCCGGTAATTTGCTGTTTACCGGCCGGAGAGCAGAAAATAATATATTCATGTCAATTATTGTTTATCTAATTTCAAGACTAGAACAAGCCTTAGGATGATCTTTAAATGTAAATATGTGTGTAACTGAAGCGGTGGTGGCTCAGTGGTTTAGACGTTTGACTTTCATTCCGGAGGTCGTGGGTTCAAATCCTGGCTCGTACCAATGAGTTTTTCCGAAACTTATGTACGGAATATCAGATGATATTTATCATTAGCTTTCGGTGAAGGAAAACATCGTGAGGAAACCTGCATACATCCGCGAAGAAATTCAAAAAGTGTATGTGAAGTTCCCAACCCGCTTAGGGCCAGCGTGGGGATTATAGCCCAATATATATGAGAGGAGGCCTGTGCCCAGCAGTGGGACATTGTATAGGCTAAAATATTTTATTATATGTGTGTAACTGAAGTGGCAGTGGACGGGGCACATTGCGCGTAGAACCGATGGCCGTTGGGGCGGAAAGGTTCTCGAGTGGCGGCCACGTACCCGAAAGCGCAGTGTGGGTAGGCCCCCCACAAGGTGAACTGATGACCTGGTGAAGGTCGCAGGAGTCCGCTGGATACGGGTGGCGCAGGACCGGTCATTGTGGCTATCTTTGGGGGAGGCCTATGTTCTGCAGTGGACGTCTTTCAGCTGATATGATTATGTGTGTAATTACGTTTATACGCTTCCGCCTAAACCACAAAATTTGCCAATTTATTTTGAATTAAAAATGTAGGAAATAGACTTTCTTTTGTTTGAGTCGACCTTTTCAGATATAATTATAAGCTGGCGGCTAAAGGTTAAAACGAACCTGAATACCACGTGTGACCGCTTCAGCTCGCCGGTGGACCATCTCGGCCGTGGGCAGCACTTCGCTGGATTCCAATACGCTTTGTGTCAGAGACCGATCGAGGCTCGATAGAGTCGTTAGCTGAAAACATTCAAATGATGGATTCCTGGCAATTATTACAGGGTCAAAAAAGGGGTGATAATATGTTGAGAATTGAACCTTGAGTGACGATTTATTTATAAAGTAGAATATACAAATTAGGGGGCTAATAGTGATGTATTTAGTCTAGATATCCTGGTCACGGCACCAAATTGTATCCCCCACCAAAGGTTCTTATGCCTTATACAGAACATTATGTCACCTTGGATCTGTTTAAAGATTACTACTTTCTATTGAGTGAAGTGTTAAATCTATTATTATCTTTTAATAGACCTTATCACCACACCTTAATACTTTTAGAAATGTCTATATTAAAGTTAGTTATCTAAATCAAACTACTTGTAAGAATTCTAACTACTAAGCAACTAAAATTAGTAAATTAATGATTAGTACCTGATGTTTAGTAACGTGCCAGTTATTCTTTGGTCCCTCCCTAGTTTCATACATACTGACCGGTCGCTGGGTACTTTTGAGGGACTGCTTTAAGTCCGCCTCTTCGGCGCTCAGCGTTAGCTGATCTGTTTCTAAACTTCTGCCCCTTTCAGGGGGCTTGCAGGCCGTGTCTAAGCCGTTGTCGAAACTAGAAACGTTGTCGGTTATATCTGTTTGTGAGGTTAAACTGTTGTTATCGTCTATGCTGTTCGTTTTGAGAACGCTGTTTTCTTTAGTTAGTTGTTCGACTATTGTTTGTAGATTTTTGAGTTGGTTCTTTAGCTCTGTGATGGTTGAGTCTCTGCTGTCTAGTTCTTTTTTTAGCGAGTGTAAATCCTCTTTGCCTTGGAAATTGGAGAAGCGCAGATCGGAGCTGGTAGAGTGCTCGATGGGAAGAGAAGGGTTGTATGTTGAGGAGACGGTCTCGCCGGCGCGGGGGTCTAAACCCATCTACATGAACAACCAGATACCATTTTATACACATTTAGAATCAAATGACTTCGGTAGCTCAGCCTGGCATCATCAACACAATATACAGGGTGGCCCATTCGAATCGGTCAGTATGGAAAAGTCTGAAACTATAAGGCATACGAAGATTTGTTCTTAGGAACTATGTCACCGATTTTGATAAAAAGAAAAACTGCATTCATACATTTGAAAAAAAAAACTGTACCCAGCTAGAGAATCGAACCCGGTTGTTTTGAAAAAAAAAACTTAGACTATTTTTATTTAGATATCGTTTGTGTAGGTCTTAAGCTGTAAATGTCTCTAAGAAACATGATGTCTAAAATGAAAGGAATTCATTGTTTTCATATACTTAAATTTATTTTACTAGGTGTTTGTTGTGTAAATCTTAAGATGTTTTTTTTATATTTATCAACATACTTTTCATTATTTTTAAAATCGATGACATAGTTCCTAAGAACAAATATTCGTATGTCTTATAGTTTCAGACTTTCCCGTACTGACCGATTTGAATGGGCCACCCGGTATTTTGAATAATAGTTATAGATTCGAAATTAAAATTGATTTGTTGAGTTTATAAATATCAGTTTACCTAAGTACCATTTTAACAAGAGGTTTTCGATAACTAAGGCATTTTCGTATACTGATAATTCATTTTTTCCGCTATTTGACAATAAAATAATAAAACGAGGCTTTTACCACGCAAATTTGCACTTCCGAGCATTCGATTTTCCGGCATATACCATGACAGCTTATAAAACTAGGAAAATAACAGATGGAAGAATATTCTCTTTGACATCTCTTCTCTCTTTAGTCGCGCAAAATAACTAGATTGGAATTGTAACAGCCTCAATAAGACTCGATCGTTCGAAAAGCGCCTGGATGCTTAGCCAAGTTGCCAATCGCTAGCGCTTGGTAGCGTATCGTAGTTTTCCCTCTCTGTCACTCTTTCATATTAGTGCGACAAAGACAGTTAGCTGCCTTTCGCTTATGATTGACGATTAAGCGCTAGCGATTGGCAACTTGGCTAAGCACCCGAGCACTGAAGTGACGAAGGCCTGCAAAATTCTTACCCCCTTATTCATAAACGTCTGTTAACTTAACAAGCCGCTAATAATAGGGATGATGACTGTAGTTAAAATTAATTATTTAACATTGTGCACGACATAATACACGAAGAAGTTATTACTAAGATGTAGATTGCAGTATTTTTTGTACAGAACTTCTATTTAATAAATTTAAAAGAACTTAAAAGAGTAGGTCATTTGGCAGTACTCAAACGTGACGTCACTTTTGAGTATTTCATATAAAATTCCATAGTGGTGATCGTTTTGACAGTTCGAAAAAAGATGCTGATTTGACTTGCCAGTCATCATGTCTATTGTTTGTCCCTGCTCTTATGGACACATTAAGACCGAAAGGGACAAACAATTATTAGCCGCTTGTTAAGTTAGCAGACGTTTATGAATAAGGCGGTTAGTGTCGAGTTAAACTTACATCGAGGTCGATAGGCGCGAGCGCGGCGTAGTCGTCATCGGAGGCGACGGAATCGTACAGCGGTTCGTCGTCCGACATGTGCGACACGTGCTTCAGGTGGCTCGCCGATAGCAGCGGGTTCAGCGGCCCGGTTAGTGCTGTATACGAGAGTTATGGCTTTTAGAATACGGGTACTGGTGATACTTGATAGTAATAGTACATTACTATAGAGGACGGGAAACGAAGGGCTACAGGCCAAGTAGATATATCTGGCCGAAGGAACTGAGGCCAGACAGTGATACGCAGCCTGTAACCCTGTTTCTGGCCGAGATTTGTATAGTGCTTTTCTCAAACTTGCCATGAAATAAAACGAACTGATTTCGCCGAACCATACTACTTAATTTGTAAAGTACAGTATCGTATAACATTACAAAAAAACATTCGCGCCTAACTTTTTTTTCTGTTTGAAGTCTCCTTTTACCTGTTGTTTGTTACCATTAGTTATAAGGTTATTTTTTTTCTGTGGCTGAATGTCAAAACCTAGTGTCACAATTTGACGTTTCAAAACAAGAGACAGTTTGTTTGCAGTTCTAGGTGTGAAATAAATACATGAAATCTCGTTACATATCATCTTAGCACATGACACTGGATACATAGTATTTTCGGGTTTAATTTAACGTAAGTAACATCCACATTCCGTAGCAAGTTTGAGAAAAAATTATTTATTAAACATATTCAGCCTTCGTAGCCTAGTTGGTAGTGACTCTACTTACGAATCTGGAGATTACGGGTTCGAATGCACTGCAAGCCCGGGATTTACATCATAAAATCCCGGGATTGCATGCCCTAGTACCCACAGCACGAACCTGTATTGAGCTTACTGTGATATTGATATTTGTGATTTTAATGATTTTTATTTTATTTAAACGTTTTAGCATATCAAATGTTCCTTTAATGTACCAAAATGTTTAACAACATCATATTTCGTAAAGTTCATTATAATAAACACTATTAAATGTAAGGTACAATTTATGAACTATCCTGGTCACGGCACCAAAATGTTGCCCTATCACATGTCAGATGCAAACAGTTGGTGTCTTGCAATTTTTGATTAGGGTTTGATTGGCTATGTGATGTTATTAGCCTATTTGTCTCTAGTCTAGGCAAAGCTCGGAACCGGTTTTTTTTTCGAAAACCTCGAAATAGCCCAATATTTAAAATGTTTTATATTCTTTATGTAGTGCTCAAAATGTTATGAAATTACCAACGTCGTATTTTTAAATTACTCCATTAACAAAGAATTAATACACCGAAGAACAAAAAAGGACCAAATTCGATTTCGTTCTTTTGTATGGAGTAAAAACCGGTATCCGAGCCCTAAGTCTAGGTGTAAGATTTTTGAAATCCTGATCACATGCTTGACAGCTCACAGGGAGAAGGGTCACAGGGTTAGCGACCAAACACATGGTGCATTACCGTGCGGGTGTAACGAGGCGATGTGCTGCCGCCTCGTGGCGTCCAGCAACACGTCGCGACACAGCGCGCCCAGCTCGACGCTGGACAGACGGGCTAGCTTCTGCCGGCCCTGGTTGCGTGGTACATTACCGTGCGGGTGTAACGAGGCGATGTGCTGCCGCCTCGTGGCGTCCAGCAACACGTCGCGACACAGCGCGCCCAGCTCGACGCTGGACAGACGGGCTAGCTTCTGCCGGCCCTGGTTGCGTGGTACATTACCGTGCGGGTGTAACGAGGCGATGTGCTGCCGCCTCGTGGCGTCCAGCAACACGTCGCGACACAGCGCGCCCAGCTCGACGCTGGACAGCCGCGCTAGCTTCTGCCGGCCCTGGTTGCGTGGTACATTACCGTGCGGGTGTAACGAGGCGATGTGCTGCCGCCTCGTGGCGTCCAGCAACACGTCGCGACACAGCGCGCCCAGCTCGACGCTGGACAGCCGCGCTAGCTTCTGCCGGCCCTGGTTGCGTGGTACATTACCGTGCGGGTGTAACGAGGCGATGTGCTGCCGCCTCGTGGCGTCCAGCAACACGTCGCGACACAGCGCGCCCAGCTCGACGCTGGACAGCCGCGCTAGCTTCTGCCGGCCCTGGTTGCGTGGTACATTACCGTGCGGGTGTAACGAGGCGATGTGCTGCCGCCTCGTGGCGTCCAGCAACACGTCGCGACACAGCGCGCCCAGCTCGACGCTGGACAGACGGGCTAGCTTCTGCCGGCCCTGGTTGCGTGGTACATTACCGTGCGGGTGTAACGAGGCGATGTGCTGCCGCCTCGTGGCGTCCAGCAACACGTCGCGACACAGCGCGCCCAGCTCGACGCTGGACAGCCGCGCTAGCTTCTGCCGGCCCTGGTTGCGTGGTACATTACCGTGCGGGTGTAACGAGGCGATGTGCTGCCGCCTCGTGGCGTCCAGCAACACGTCGCGACACAGCGCGCCCAGCTCGACGCTGGACAGCCGCGCTAGCTTCTGCCGGCCCTGGTTGCGTGGTACATTACCGTGCGGGTGTAACGAGGCGATGTGCTGCCGCCTCGTGGCGTCCAGCAACACGTCGCGACACAGCGCGCCCAGCTCGACGCTGGACAGCCGCGCTAGCTTCTGCCGGCCCTGGTTGCGTGGTACATTACCGTGCGGGTGTAACGAGGCGATGTGCTGCCGCCTCGTGGCGTCCAGCAACACGTCGCGACACAGCGCGCCCAGCTCGACGCTGGACAGCCGCGCTAGCTTCTGCCGGCCCTGGTTGCGTGGTACATTACCGTGCGGGTGTAACGAGGCGATGTGCTGCCGCCTCGTGGCGTCCAGCAACACGTCGCGACACAGCGCGCCCAGCTCGACGCTGGACAGCCGCGCTAGCTTCTGCCGGCCCTGGTTGCGTGGTACATTACCGTGCGGGTGTAACGAGGCGATGTGCTGCCGCCTCGTGGCGTCCAGCAACACGTCGCGACACAGCGCGCCCAGCTCGACGCTGGACAGCCGCGCTAGCTTCTGCCGGCCCTGGTTGCGTGGTACATTACCGTGCGGGTGTAACGAGGCGATGTGCTGCCGCCTCGTGGCGTCCAGCAACACGTCGCGACACAGCGCGCCCAGCTCGACGCTGGACAGGCGGGCTAGCTTCTGCCGGCCCTGGTTGCGTGGGGCCGACAGTGCGGGGTTCACGGGAAGGAAGACTACGCCGCACCGCTCCAGACCGGTGCCGCTTGTTTGCCATACTATGAATAAGATTTATGAGTGAGTTGGGTAATGTATGGTAAAAAAAGCATAAAAAAGTAAGTTGCGGCTTCACTACGATCTACGAAATCTGGATATTTCGGGGATTTTTCGCTGTCACACAAATGAGGCCTTCTTTGGAGACTTTGGAGAGATAGAGAAAAGTCCCCGAAATTAACGAACTTCGGTGTTCGCGGTAGCAGGCCAATATTGACAAAGCAACCGAAACGCAATAATTAGTCCTAGCCTAGCAACAGTGCCAGTCTACTCGCCATCGGACATCAAACTCACGCGTTACGCCTTCGCACTAAGCAGGACGCTTGGAGTTTGTAAGTATACAAAAGCATTGAATAAAAAAAAGAACTAAAAAGAGTACCGAATAATAAAAGTAATTTAGTCACAACACAAAACTTACTGGCTTCAGTTTCTCTCCTGTCAATTTCATCATAGATATCCATGACCAGCTCTTCAAATAAGTGATTCGGTAGCTGAAAAAAAAATTCATCTAAACTAAAATTTCTCATCACTCATAATCGAGTATTTATTTGTGTTAAGACTACGAACAAATAAAATATGGAAGCCGCAAGCCATACTAAATTGCCTTTCAAAAACGGTCTGAATTGTAGTTGACAAGTGTCACCCCCTGTTCAATGCATCACGTAAATGAATTTGAATGTCTACCTATAAAAGCTTTAACCGCCATTAAAAATAGTTGTGATTGGTCCATCAAAGTTTTGATTGGCTATATTCAATCAAAAATTGTCAAAGATGTTGCGCCGAAATATGCGCGGGGTCACGAAAAGCGCTATGTCCCGCCCATCTTGGCACAATTGAACAATTGGTTTTGGGGGCATTTTTGAGCTGGCGTTAGACGTCCATGTTATAAATGGTCGAAGTGTAAAGATAAAAGTGTAACTTATAAATAGCCCTTAAATAATTACAATACAAGTCCAAAATTAAAACACAGACCGGCATTAAATAAAATTGTAATCTATTTGCTTTGTCGGTTTTAAAAACACTGCATTAAATTTTGGTGCCGTGACCAGGATAGATATCGGCACTAAAATGTTACGCAATGCTTTAGAAATGAAACATGTATGTTTGATCCTGAATATTACAACGAATACGGCAGTATACTTACAAGTTGCAATTTTCCTCTAGCAGCTTTAGCGACATCGGTCATTTCGTGTGCATCAGAAGCCCGTGGCACGGCGAAATGTTTTCCGGTGGAGTGGTCGGGCCGTGAGCCCGTCAGGAATTGGATGAGGCGGTCGGTGGCTTCGTATACGAGTTCTACCATGCGAGCGGCCAGCTCTGTGTGCCCGCCTTGTCTGGAATCGGGAATAAGTAAGGTGAGGTACGGAGCATTCCATGGGCTATCCTGTACAAATGCGTGTATATTCCGATAATTTGAGTTTTCTTCCGAGTTATTAGTCAATGTATATTTTTGTGCAATTTTTGACTCCTCTGGTTATGAAAGAGAAGTTCGATAAGCCCACAATTTTGAATAAAATGAGTTTGTACGGGATATCGGTGGACTCTTTCGTGGAATACATCTAAGGCGAATACGTCACCAGAACGCAGGTGTTTATGTATTTAATATTATAGGACATTTTTACACAGTCTAGTTAACCCCACGGTCAGCTCAATGGAGACTTGTGTCATGTGTACTATAAGGTTTTGCACCGATCTGTCATAAAGAGCGTGAACGTTTTAAGATCCTTATTCTAAATAAACCCGTTTATTTTACAAGTGACACTGACAGCTTCGCTGGAGTAAACCGGTTTTCAATGTTCTAATCCAGTTCGTTTGACAGGAACTTTATGATAACGTCTTTTAAAAACTGGTTGAAATATAACGGTATTAGTGATCGAAACCGATAAAGTTTTGCGTCAAGCAGTTCTTCAAATCCTGGTAATGTTACCTGGCAGCATCGATGGGCTACGCGGGCTGCCCCGCTCGACATGCCACGTGTGAACACGTGTCGCCTGTCTCCTGGACTATACCTGGCGGCGTCGATGGGAGTGTACCCGTCGCGGGCTGCCCCGCTCGACATGCCACGTGTGAACACGTGTCGCCTGTCTCCTGCACTATACCTGGCGGCGTCGATGGGAGTGTACCCGTCGCGGGCTGCCCCGCTCGACATGCCACGTGTGAACACGTGTCGCCTGTCTCCTGCACTATACCTGGCGGCGTCGATGGGAGTGTACCCGTCGCGGGCTGCCCCGCTCGACATGCCACGTGTGAACACGTGTCGCCTGTCTCCTGCACTATACCTGGCGGCGTCGATGGGAGTGTACCCGTCGCGGGCTGCCCCGCTCGACATGCCACGTGTGAACACGTGTCGCCTGTCTCCTGGGCTATACCTGGCGGCGTCGATGGGAGTGTACCCGTCGCGGGCTGCCCCGCTCGACATGCCACGTGTGAACACGTGTCGCCTGTCTCCTGCACTATACCTGGCGGCGTCGATGGGAGTGTACCCGTCGCGGGCTGCCCCGCTCGACATGCCACGTGTGAACACGTGTCGCCTGTCTCCTGGAGTATACCTGGCGGCGTCGATGGGAGTGTACCCGTCGCGGGCTGCCCCGCTCGACATGCCACGTGTGAACACGTGTCGCCTGTCTCCTGGAGTATACCTGGCGGCGTCGATGGGAGTGTACCCGTCGCGGGCTGCCCCGCTCGACATGCCACGTGTGAACACGTGTCGCCTGTCTCCTGCACTATACCTGGCGGCGTCGATGGGAGTGTACCCGTCGCGGGCTGCCCCGCTCGACATGCCACGTGTGAACACGTGTCGCCTGTCTCCTGCACTATACCTGGCGGCGTCGATGGGAGTGTACCCGTCGCGGGCTGCCCCGCTCGACATGCCACGTGTGAACACGTGTCGCCTGTCTCCTGGGCTATACCTGGCGGCGTCGATGGGAGTGTACCCGTCGCGGGCTGCCCCGCTCGACATGCCACGTGTGAACACGTGTCGCCTGTCTCCTGCACTATACCTGGCGGCGTCGATGGGAGTGTACCCGTCGCGGGCTGCCCCGCTCGACATGCCACGTGTGAACACGTGTCGCCTGTCTCCTGCACTATACCTGGCGGCGTCGATGGGAGTGTACCCGTCGCGGGCTGCCCCGCTCGACATGCCACGTGTGAACACGTGTCGCCTGTCTCCTGGGCTATACCTGGCGGCGTCGATGGGAGTGTACCCGTCGCGGGCTGCCCCGCTCGACATGCCACGTGTGAACACGTGTCGCCTGTCTCCTGGACTATACCTGGCGGCGTCGATGGGAGTGTACCCGTCGCGGGCTGCCCCGCTCGACATGCCACGTGTGAACACGTGTCGCCTGTCTCCTGGACTATACCTGGCGGCGTCGATGGGAGTGTACCCGTCGCGGGCTGCCCCGCTCGACATGCCACGTGTGGACACGTGTCGCCTGTCTCCTGGACTATACCTGGCGGCGTCGATGGGAGTGTACCCGTCGCGGGCTGCCCCGCTCGACATGCCACGTGTGGACACGTGTCGCCTGTCTCCTGCACTATACCTGGCGGCGTCGATGGGAGTGTACCCGTCGCGGGCTGCCCCGCTCGACATGCCACGTGTGAACACGTGTCGCCTGTCTCCTGCACTATACCTGGCGGCGTCGATGGGAGTGTACCCGTCGCGGGCTGCCCCGCTCGACATGCCACGTGTGAACACGTGTCGCCTGTCTCCTGGAGTATACCTGGCGGCGTCGATGGGAGTGTACCCGTCGCGGGCTGCCCCGCTCGACATGCCACGTGTGAACACGTGTCGCCTGTCTCCTGGACTATACCTGGCGGCGTCGATGGGAGTGTACCCGTCGCGGGCTGCCCCGCTCGACATGCCACGTGTGAACACGTGTCGCCTGTCTCCTGGACTATACCTGGCGGCGTCGATGGGAGTGTACCCGTCGCGGGCTGCCCCGCTCGACATGCCACGTGTGAACACGTGTCGCCTGTCTCCTGCACTATACCTGGCGGCGTCGATGGGAGTGTACCCGTCGCGGGCTGCCCCGCTCGACATGCCACGTGTGAACACGTGTCGCCTGTCTCCTGGAGTATACCTGGCGGCGTCGATGGGAGTGTACCCGTCGCGGGCTGCCCCGCTCGACATGCCACGTGTGAACACGTGTCGCCTGTCTCCTGCACTATACCTGGCGGCGTCGATGGGAGTGTACCCGTCGCGGGCTGCCCCGCTCGACATGCCACGTGTGAACACGTGTCGCCTGTCTCCTGGACTATACCTGGCGGCGTCGATGGGAGTGTACCCGTCGCGGGCTGCCCCGCTCGACATGCCACGTGTGAACACGTGTCGCCTGTCTCCTGCACTATACCTGGCGGCGTCGATGGGAGTGTACCCGTCGCGGGCTGCCCCGCTCGACATGCCACGTGTGAACACGTGTCGCCTGTCTCCTGCACTATACCTGGCGGCGTCGATGGGAGTGTACCCGTCGCGGGCTGCCCCGCTCGACATGCCACGTGTGAACACGTGTCGCCTGTCTCCTGCACTATACCTGGCGGCGTCGATGGGAGTGTACCCGTCGCGGGCTGCCCCGCTCGACATGCCACGTGTGAACACGTGTCGCCTGTCTCCTGCACTATACCTGGCGGCGTCGATGGGAGTGTACCCGTCGCGGGCTGCCCCGCTCGACATGCCACGTGTGAACACGTGTCGCCTGTCTCCTGGACTATACCTGGCGGCGTCGATGGGAGTGTACCCGTCGCGGGCTGCCCCGCTCGACATGCCACGTGTGAACACGTGTCGCCTGTCTCCTGGAGTATACCTGGCGGCGTCGATGGGAGTGTACCCGTCGCGGGCTGCCCCGCTCGACATGCCACGTGTGAACACGTGTCGCCTGTCTCCTGGACTATACCTGGCGGCGTCGATGGGAGTGTACCCGTCGCGGGCTGCCCCGCTCGACATGCCACGTGTGAACACGTGTCGCCTGTCTCCTGGACTATACCTGGCGGCGTCGATGGGAGTGTACCCGTCGCGGGCTGCCCCGCTCGACATGCCACGTGTGAACACGTGTCGCCTGTCTCCTGGACTATACCTGGCGGCGTCGATGGGAGTGTACCCGTCGCGGGCTGCCCCGCTCGACATGCCACGTGTGGACACGTGTCGCCTGTCTCCTGGACTATACCTGGCGGCGTCGATGGGAGTGTACCCGTCGCGGGCTGCCCCGCTCGACATGCCACGTGTGGACACGTGTCGCCTGTCTCCTGCACTATACCTGGCGGCGTCGATGGGAGTGTACCCGTCGCGGGCTGCCCCGCTCGACATGCCACGTGTGAACACGTGTCGCCTGTCTCCTGCACTATACCTGGCGGCGTCGATGGGAGTGTACCCGTCGCGGGCTGCCCCGCTCGACATGCCACGTGTGAACACGTGTCGCCTGTCTCCTGGAGTATACCTGGCGGCGTCGATGGGAGTGTACCCGTCGCGGGCTGCCCCGCTCGACATGCCACGTGTGAACACGTGTCGCCTGTCTCCTGGACTATACCTGGCGGCGTCGATGGGAGTGTACCCGTCGCGGGCTGCCCCGCTCGACATGCCACGTGTGAACACGTGTCGCCTGTCTCCTGGACTATACCTGGCGGCGTCGATGGGAGTGTACCCGTCGCGGGCTGCCCCGCTCGACATGCCACGTGTGAACACGTGTCGCCTGTCTCCTGCACTATACCTGGCGGCGTCGATGGGAGTGTACCCGTCGCGGGCTGCCCCGCTCGACATGCCACGTGTGAACACGTGTCGCCTGTCTCCTGGAGTATACCTGGCGGCGTCGATGGGAGTGTACCCGTCGCGGGCTGCCCCGCTCGACATGCCACGTGTGAACACGTGTCGCCTGTCTCCTGCACTATACCTGGCGGCGTCGATGGGAGTGTACCCGTCGCGGGCTGCCCCGCTCGACATGCCACGTGTGAACACGTGTCGCCTGTCTCCTGGACTATACCTGGCGGCGTCGATGGGAGTGTACCCGTCGCGGGCTGCCCCGCTCGACATGCCACGTGTGAACACGTGTCGCCTGTCTCCTGCACTATACCTGGCGGCGTCGATGGGAGTGTACCCGTCGCGGGCTGCCCCGCTCGACATGCCACGTGTGAACACGTGTCGCCTGTCTCCTGCACTATACCTGGCGGCGTCGATGGGAGTGTACCCGTCGCGGGCTGCCCCGCTCGACATGCCACGTGTGAACACGTGTCGCCTGTCTCCTGCACTATACCTGGCGGCGTCGATGGGAGTGTACCCGTCGCGGGCTGCCCCGCTCGACATGCCACGTGTGAACACGTGTCGCCTGTCTCCTGCACTATACCTGGCGGCGTCGATGGGAGTGTACCCGTCGCGGGCTGCCCCGCTCGACATGCCACGTGTGAACACGTGTCGCCTGTCTCCTGGACTATACCTGGCGGCGTCGATGGGAGTGTACCCGTCGCGGGCTGCCCCGCTCGACATGCCACGTGTGAACACGTGTCGCCTGTCTCCTGGAGTATACCTGGCGGCGTCGATGGGAGTGTACCCGTCGCGGGCTGCCCCGCTCGACATGCCACGTGTGAACACGTGTCGCCTGTCTCCTGGACTATACCTGGCGGCGTCGATGGGAGTGTACCCGTCGCGGGCTGCCCCGCTCGACATGCCACGTGTGAACACGTGTCGCCTGTCTCCTGGACTATACCTGGCGGCGTCGATGGGAGTGTACCCGTCGCGGGCTGCCCCGCTCGACATGCCACGTGTGAACACGTGTCGCCTGTCTCCTGGACTATACCTGGCGGCGTCGATGGGAGTGTACCCGTCGCGGGCTGCCCCGCTCGACATGCCACGTGTGAACACGTGTCGCCTGTCTCCTGGACTATACCTGGCGGCGTCGATGGGAGTGTACCCGTCGCGGGCTGCCCCGCTCGACATGCCACGTGTGAACACGTGTCGCCTGTCTCCTGCACTATACCTGGCGGCGTCGATGGGAGTGTACCCGTCGCGGGCTGCCCCGCTCGACATGCCACGTGTGAACACGTGTCGCCTGTCTCCTGCACTATACCTGGCGGCGTCGATGGGAGTGTACCCGTCGCGGGCTGCCCCGCTCGACATGCCACGTGTGAACACGTGTCGCCTGTCTCCTGGACTGTACCTGGCGGCGTCGATGGGAGTGTACCCGTCGCGGGCTGCCCCGCTCGACATGCCACGTGTGAACACGTGTCGCCTGTCTCCTGGACTGTACCTGGCGGCGTCGATGGGAGTGTACCCGTCGCGGGCTGCCCCGCTCGACATGCCACGTGTGAACACGTGTCGCCTGTCTCCTGGAGTATACCTGGCGGCGTCGATGGGAGTGTACCCGTCGCGGGCTGCCCCGCTCGACATGCCACGTGTGAACACGTGTCGCCTGTCTCCTGGACTATACCTGGCGGCGTCGATGGGAGTGTACCCGTCGCGGGCTGCCCCGCTCGACATGCCACGTGTGAACACGTGTCGCCTGTCTCCTGGAGTATACCTGGCGGCGTCGATGGGAGTGTACCCGTCGCGGGCTGCCCCGCTCGACATGCCACGTGTGAACACGTGTCGCCTGTCTCCTGGAGTATACCTGGCGGCGTCGATGGGAGTGTACCCGTCGCGGGCTGCCCCGCTCGACATGCCACGTGTGAACACGTGTCGCCTGTCTCCTGGAGTATACCTGGCGGCGTCGATGGGAGTGTACCCGTCGCGGGCTGCCCCGCTCGACATGCCACGTGTGAACACGTGTCGCCTGTCTCCTGGAGTATACCTGGCGGCGTCGATGGGAGTGTACCCGTCGCGGGCTGCCCCGCTCGACATGCCACGTGTGAACACGTGTCGCCTGTCTCCTGGAGTATACCTGGCGGCGTCGATGGGAGTGTACCCGTCGCGGGCTGCCCCGCTCGACATGCCACGTGTGAACACGTGTCGCCTGTCTCCTGGACTATACCTGGCGGCGTCGATGGGAGTGTACCCGTCGCGGGCTGCCCCGCTCGACATGCCACGTGTGAACACGTGTCGCCTGTCTCCTGGAGTATACCTGGCGGCGTCGATGGGAGTGTACCCGTCGCGGGCTGCCCCGCTCGACATGCCACGTGTGAACACGTGTCGCCTGTCTCCTGCACTATACCTGGCGGCGTCGATGGGAGTGTACCCGTCGCGGGCTGCCCCGCTCGACATGCCACGTGTGAACACGTGTCGCCTGTCTCCTGGACTATACCTGGCGGCGTCGATGGGAGTGTACCCGTCGCGGGCTGCCCCGCTCGACATGCCACGTGTGAACACGTGTCGCCTGTCTCCTGCACTATACCTGGCGGCGTCGATGGGAGTGTACCCGTCGCGGGCTGCCCCGCTCGACATGCCACGTGTGAACACGTGTCGCCTGTCTCCTGCACTATACCTGGCGGCGTCGATGGGAGTGTACCCGTCGCGGGCTGCCCCGCTCGACATGCCACGTGTGAACACGTGTCGCCTGTCTCCTGCACTATACCTGGCGGCGTCGATGGGAGTGTACCCGTCGCGGGCTGCCCCGCTCGACATGCCACGTGTGAACACGTGTCGCCTGTCTCCTGCACTATACCTGGCGGCGTCGATGGGAGTGTACCCGTCGCGGGCTGCCCCGCTCGACATGCCACGTGTGAACACGTGTCGCCTGTCTCCTGCACTATACCTGGCGGCGTCGATGGGAGTGTACCCGTCGCGGGCTGCCCCGCTCGACATGCCACGTGTGAACACGTGTGGCCTGTCTCCTGGAGTATACCTGGCGGCGTCGATGGGAGTGTACCCGTCGCGGTCGATGGCCGTGGGGTCGGCGCCCCACGCCGCTAACAGCTCGGCCTGCGCGGGCTGCCCCGCTCGACATGCCACGTGTAAACACGTGTTGCCTTTCTCCTGGGGACACAAACGGTCCAACATTATAGAAATTGAAAAGTTTATTCGCGATATTAAACACAAATTCGTAGACATAAAAGTAATCTAAAGGATATCTATAGGTATCTGATATATTTTCGACGAGAGCGTTCATTGAAGCCCGAATGAAGCGATTGATTCCACAATAGAATCCCGAACATAGTGAGGAATTTTAAAGTGAAATCCTGAGCATAATGAGCGATTGAAGCATCAACGCGTACAACATTATAGAAAATGTTGGTTCGGTTATGCCCTGGGGACACAAACGGACCGACATTATAGAAAAAGTTTATTCGCGACATTAAACACAAATTCGTAGACATAAAAGTAATCTAAAAGATATTGTGTCACAAAGTATCGAAATGATATATTTTCGACGAGGGCGTTCATTGAAGCCTGAATGAAGCGATTGATTCCACAATAGAAACCCGAGCGTAGTGAGGAATTCTAAAGTGGAATCCTGAGCGTAATGAGCGATTGAAGCATCAACGCGTACAACATTATAGAAAATGTTGGTCCTTTTATGCCCTGGGGACACATACGGACCAACATTATAAAAAAAAATTATTCGCAACATTAAACACAAATTCGTAGACATAAAAGTAATCTAAAGGATATTGTGTCACAAGCTATCGAAATGATATATTTTCGACGAGGGCGTTCATTGAAGCCCGAATGAAGCGATTAATTCCACAATAGAATCCCGAACGTAGTGAGGAATTCTAAAGTGGAATCCTGAGCGTAATGAGCGATTGAAGCATCAACGCGCAAGACGAAAGTTATTTTGAATACCTTGTCACGTACTGCTTTTCACGCCTTATGAGATAAATAAAAGATATATTATATACATAAATAGGTAAGTATACAGATAAAAGTTATGATTTGTAATTTGTATTACCAATAAATAATGTCTATGTCTATATTTAACATTTACACAAATAATCAATTCAAAAGAAATCGTAATAGATTATACTACGCTGTGGAGTCGCCTCGCCTGTACACCGCAGTGCGACACGTCGCCAGTACCTGGTGGTAGTAGTTGGGGTCGGCCCCCTGGGCCAGGAGCCGCATGGCGGTGTCGAGGGAGGAGCTCCGGACGGCGCTGTGTACTCGCCTGTACACCGCAGTGCGACACGTGAGTACCTGGTGGTAGTAGTTGGGGTCGGCCCCCTGGGCCAGGAGCCGCATGGCGGTGTCGAGGGAGGAGCTCCGGACGGCGCTGTGTACTCGCCTGTACACCGCAGTGCGACACGTGAGTACCTGGTGGTAGTAGTTGGGGTCGGCCCCCTGGGCCAGGAGCCGCATGGCGGTGTCGAGGGAGGAGCTCCGGACGGCGCTGTGTACTCGCCTGTACACCGCAGTGCGACACGTGAGTACCTGGTGGTAGTAGTTGGGGTCGGCCCCCTGGGCCAGGAGCCGCATGGCGGTGTCGAGGGAGGAGCTCCGGACGGCGCTGTGTACTCGCCTGTACACCGCAGTGCGACACGTGAGTACCTGGTGGTAGTAGTTGGGGTCGGCCCCCTGGGCCAGGAGCCGCATGGCGGTGTCGAGGGAGGAGCTCCGGACGGCGCTGTGTACTCGCCTGTACACCGCAGTGCGACACGTGAGTACCTGGTGGTAGTAGTTGGGGTCGGCCCCCTGGGCCAGGAGCCGCATGGCGGTGTCGAGGGAGGAGCTCCGGACGGCGCTGTGTACTCGCCTGTACACCGCAGTGCGACACGTGAGTACCTGGTGGTAGTAGTTGGGGTCGGCCCCCTGGGCCAGGAGCCGCATGGCGGTGTCGAGGGAGCTCCGGACGGCGCTGTGTACTCGCCTGTACACCGCAGTGCGACACGTGAGTACCTGGTGGTAGTAGTTGGGGTCGGCCCCCTGGGCCAGGAGCCGCATGGCGGTGTCGAGGGAGGAGCTCCGGACGGCGCTGTGTACTCGCCTGTACACCGCAGTGCGACACGTGAGTACCTGGTGGTAGTAGTTGGGGTCGGCCCCCTGGGCCAGGAGCCGCATGGCGGTGTCGAGGGAGGAGCTCCGGACGGCGCTGTGTACTCGCCTGTACACCGCAGTGCGACACGTGAGTACCTGGTGGTAGTAGTTGGGGTCGGCCCCCTGGGCCAGGAGCCGCATGGCGGTGTCGAGGGAGGAGCTCCGGACGGCGCTGTGTACTCGCCTGTACACCGCAGTGCGACACGTGAGTACCTGGTGGTAGTAGTTGGGGTCGGCCCCCTGGGCCAGGAGCCGCATGGCGGTGTCGAGGGAGGAGCTCCGGACGGCGCTGTGTACTCGCCTGTACACCGCAGTGCGACACGTGAGTACCTGGTGGTAGTAGTTGGGGTCGGCCCCCTGGGCCAGGAGCCGCATGGCGGTGTCGAGGGAGGAGCTCCGGACGGCGCTGTGTACTCGCCTGTACACCGCAGTGCGACACGTGAGTACCTGGTGGTAGTAGTTGGGGTCGGCCCCCTGGGCCAGGAGCCGCATGGCGGTGTCGAGGGAGGAACTCCGGACAGCGCTGTGTAGTTGCCGCGCGAGCTCACTCGGGGGCTCGTCTCGTCGCGCTCGGAGGACGTATGCTAGACGGAGGTGCTTCGATAGGATGAACTCGGATTTTATTGGGCTGTAAATAAATAATCATTATTAGTTTCAATCATTAGGACTGGTTCCACCGTGAGTTCCATGAGCGGATTTAGAAACGACCAAAAGATATTTATCTTGCTCCTGTGTGGGCAAAAGAGACACGGCGACATTTAGCTCATAGCTGTGCGAGTGACTATAAACATCGCTCATCTCTTATTTACACGGGACCGCTAATATTTTGTTCGTTTTTATAGCCGATCGCTCATAGCTTGCTCGCGGTGGGACCAGAGCCTAAGACTTGCGAACAATTGAAAAAATCGCACAAGCCTGTGTGCAAATCATGCGAGGTTCGACAGAGGAGGCTAACGAACAATACAAGAAAGATCACGTTGAAGTAAAACAACACTTTTATTTTTAATAGAGAACGGAATAAAAACAAAGAACCATACTTTTTTACTTTTGCTAAACACTAATCTTCACGTCATGCTTCAAAATGAGGTGTCAAAATATGCCCTCCTATCCTATCCTTATTCCTATCCTTTGGATATGGCGTTATGGCGTCTGCGTAATGGAAAAACACGTGTGCTTTCTCCGTCCTGGGGCTGGCTTTTTCAAATATTTACTATTTAGATAAAAATACACATAAGGTTGTGTAGCGGGAGGAAGAGTTAGACCAAATATCACAAGATGGATAGGACTCATTTTTAAGAACAATTTAGTCAACATGCGTGTTCTGAATTAAGGTACCTGTGACCCATAAACCCTGAATATTGAATTGTGTTACGAAATTGTGAAGAAAACAAATTTCGAGCACCTCTGTCACATGACGATGCCTTCATTGGAGTGACAGAGAAAAATGACCGAAATTTACGAACTGCGAAGTTCGCGGTAGTACCAGCGGCCCTACCGCGAACTTCGAAATCCGCAAATTTCGAGGATTTGTCTCTCTCACTCTAATGACGTCTTTGTTGGAGTGACAGAGAAAAATCCTCCTAATTTTCGCGGTATTAGGCCAGGCAGTAAATGCGATAAGTGCTGTACCATGAATACAATTTGCGTATTTCAACGTATCGTAATCAATCAGCAATAAAGATTATCATACTATAAATACGATGATACACTCTCTGTAAAGTATTCATAGCTTTCTCAACTAATTCCACTATTGTTTTATGTGTGTGTAAATAAATGGTGTGTTATGTAAACACAGCATTGTAATAGAAAACTAGAATTGCTAATACTGCCATCACACAAATAAACCTATTGTTTTTTTATACTGCCATCACACAAATAAACCTATTGTTATTAGTTTTCCACAATGGTATATACCTATAACTAGGGTTTGCAAGCGGATCCGAAAATGTATGAAGGATCCGGATAATACGGATCCAGATCGGGATAATTGCATACATTTTGGATCCGGATAGCGAACCCTACCTATAACCATTGTGGAAAACTCAAGTCTAACAAGAAATTGTATTAACGGCGTTAACTGGTGCAGGCGCTTGCGACTTATTTTAATATTGAGCGTGACACATTTCATACATAGATAGAAAATATACACACACACACACCACACACAGACAGAAAATGGAATGACAAAATCATCACTATCCCACATAGTGCCCACGTGCCAACCATAACCAGAAGCTATTTTGCAAAGCTAAAATCCGAAAGTCATTGAACATACTGCCTACCAAATTCTTAGTATCAAAAACACAAACTTACTGCAGGGGATCTTTAGCTTGAGGCTTCTTGCGGAGATGCTTGGGAGCTGATGTGTCCAGAAGGGAGTGCTCCCATATGCTGTTTACATTCTGTGCAGTCAGGGCTTGCACCATCTGAGAAAAACTTTAACATTAGTCTGATTGATATAAAACTGTAGAAATGATTCTATTGACTTTGGGCTTGTCCATTAATCACGTCATAATGTATAGATAGGGGGAGGGGAAGTCAAGAAAAAATTACCAATTATCACTTTATGGGGGGGGAGGGGGGTTCATCGGACCAATCGCATGTAATACTCCTGAAAATATCACCATGGGGGCCCTCCATGGTGATATTACCATGGGGGTCTAAAATAAGGCAAAATCGTATGACGTGATTAATGGACAAACCCTTTTGTTAGTTTGCTTTCTCAGCATAGGTCAAAAATGTGTGGTAATGTGAAATAACAAGCAATTGGTTATTTTTATTGCTAAGGAACAATCTCTTCCAGAGAACCAACAATTTGAATTAGTTTGATATACACAAATTATTAATTGGATATTACAATGATATGAAATGGCAAACTTTGGAAGAGGCCTTCACCTGAGAGGGGTTTCAGCTACATATTAATAATAATAAATAATAAATAAAATGAATTGTAATGTGTAAACATTTTTCAGGAAATAAAAGGTTTTTCATTTTATTATTATTTTATATTACAATATGAATTAATGTAGGGAACACAATTAATTATGAATCCTCGTCATTGCTTATGACTAATTCCTTATGGTTTTATAATATTTCTTGTGAATTAATATTTATAGACAATTATAAAAACAACAGTTAATGATGGTTTATGAGCCTTATTGTGTACTATAATACACAATACTGTGTATTATAATACACAATACTGTGTATTATAATACACAATGCATAAGACAGGCAAAAATGCATTTCAAATTTGAACCCTAACAGCAGTCAATAGAGTCCAAAACCAAAGTGGCCATATTTGGCTTCATATGCATTAGAGGGTTAAGATTATGAATGATGAGTTAATTGTGCTGGCAATAGTAATGTAAACTCAGTTTATATTCTTCCTTCATACATACATATCCAAACCAACAGCAAGAGCAGGAAAATACACATTTAAATTCCTTAATTGTTCATTCATGAAGCAGCAACTGAGTCACACATGGTCATAACAATGTTTGGTAAATTAGGGTCTTCCCGTTACTGCCAAACTGGTCAGTTAGTTTTTGGTATAGGATCTTTAAGTGAGTTTTTGATTAACATTCAAGCTCTTTTTAATTATGTATTTAAATTAAAAGTTATAACATATCAAGGGATGGGTGGCCAAATCCAATAAGATGAGCTAACCGGTTTTTAAAATATGAATTATGTATGACACCAGAGACCGGAACCATTATTTTCTCCATACAAAAAGAATGGTTCTTTTTTCGTTCTTCGGTATATAAATAGTAAATGAATTGCGTAATTTAAAAATATGATATTGTAAATCACATATAATATTGAGCAGTACATAAAGAGTACACAACATTTTAAAATATTGGGCTATTTCGAGGTTTTTGTATAATACCGGTTCCGTCCCTGTATGACACTGAAGTGAGGTTGTTATTTGAATGAAAAAGATTTAACAGGTTAGACCATGCAACCCTCTATATGTTTCATAGATATAATGTCAGCTAACATAAATGACAGTGCCAAACATTATACACCCATTAAACCGCACAAATGAACTAGGAAGAGGCACTGAGAAAGAAAGAACATAATATATGTTAGCCAAAAACTAATAATTGAATAAAATTTTCTTTATAATATCAACTCAAGAAAATATCAACACACTAAACAATGGCAAAATGCACAAATTAGGTAAAAAGAACAGAAATGTTTGTATCATCACTGCTACAGTTTGTAGAATTCTACTTACAGCCAATAATGAAGGCGGCCAAGTGCCTTGCCGTAGGGACTTGACATGAGATATGTGGCGGCCCATGCTGCGGTGCACACTGCAGCATTCTGCACACAGCAGCAGCCCTCGGTTGATTGACGCCCACGATGGGTCTGCGACAAACAGCCGTGATTTTATATTTTTATTATAGACCTTGGACACAATATGGTTCAATATAGTGAGTATAGATTAAATTTCTTAAAATTACCTTGTTTTAATAGGACTCATAATAAACAACTTGAAGTAGCTTACATTGCTAGAGGAGCAAGAGATCGTATTAGATAGATAGAATAATAAAAAATGGTATCAATAGACAGGTGTTATCATTGAGCCATTTCAAGATTATAATACATTTCTGAGAGAATAGTGCGCTAGGCGTTAGTATACATGGTGGGTTGTCTACACTAGAATCATTGATCTAGCTCCTTAAACAGAGAGACCTCATTTCTTAATTGCTATTGCCCTTACTGACCTGATGCTCCGCAATCAGCACACACCTCCACCGACGAGCGGTGCTTCGACCGCGAAATCATCATTTTTACCTATATTATGGAAGACAGCAGTCTAGGAGGGACTGACGGTGTTGAAAACTATAATTAAAAACTAGTTAAAGACCACAACTAATTTGATACAAAAATAAAACATTTTACGAAACGTCAAGTCAAATCAAACCAATGCTACCAACAAAACCATAGAAAAAGATAGTGATGCGCAACACACAGTTTCTGGTATCATTAATACCAAATTAAAGTAATTGTAATGATATTATGCGATTCTCGTGAACTTCGAAAACTGTTACTTAATAAATTAAATGAGTATATCGATCATTATTAGGTTTTAAATATTTATTATTATTGATCTATGCAAATTATTACTTTCACTGCAAACGTGTGAAATGGCTTAAAAGTACCATAAACTGCATGGCCCCACTTTTATAAAATGTCACATTGACAAAGACCAACGCACTAAACAATAACAGCCAAGTTTGACACCGAAGAGTTTGGATACTCTCTGTAGTCTCTGGTAATTTAGGTACACGTCACGATTTCATTTTAGCGTAGGTTAATTTGCCGACAAAAATGAAGTTTTCTATAATTTTAGGTATAATAGCCACCTGTTCTCTAGCACTAGCGGAACAGGAAACTCTAGTTTTAGTAGATAATCTTAATGTACGGGAGACGCATTCTCAATTCTTCAAGTCTCTTCAGGGTAAGTAAATCGATCGCCTTACTGATAAGACGCCGGTCTGAATCTAGTACAGACTCACTACACATTTCCAAATTGCTGGTGAATACATACTAATTATTCTTCACAGATCGTGGTTATACACTGACATTCAAGCTCGCCGATGATGCCAACCTCGTCTTGTCTAAGTATGGCGAGTATCTGTACAAGAACCTGATCGTGTTTGCACCGTCGGTTTTGGAGTTTGGTGGGCAGCTCGACACGGAGGCCATCACCAGGTTCATAGATGATGGAGGCAATCTGCTCATGGCTGGCAACGCGGCCGCCGGAGACATCTATCGAGAGATCGCTTCTGAATGCGGTTTCGAGGTAAAATAATAGATTTTCGTTTTAGTGTCTGTTCAGACTTTATATTACAACATTCAACATTTTCTTATTTATATCAATATTTTAAATTTATAGAATTGACTTACAATTTAATTACAAAAGGCATTGGATACAATATAGGCACCATAAGTTGTCTTAACTGTCTGCCTGAATAACAAGAAATAATAAATAAGAATAAAAATAATAATTCATAATTATTATTTTGTTTTAATAAGGGTAAATTTACTGGTGTAGTCTTCTGCAAATATAAATATTTACTATATTTTTTTTATAGATTTGTTCCACAAAAACTCCTATAATATAACCACTAACCCTTAGTACTGTCAAATTAAGGGTTAAACAAAATTTACATAGTAAATACCCTATTTTAAATCATACCAAGTAGGTATGTACCAAGATAATCTGCCATAGATGTGATGAACACATGATATTTATTGTTTGTCCATAGATGGATGAGGAGTCCGCTGCTGTAATTGACCACTTCAACTATGATATCTCTGATGAGGGCGAGCACACCAGGATTGTGGTGTCTCCCAAGAACCTGATCAATGCCCCCACCATTGTGGGCACTCAGAACCTGCAGCCGCTGCTGTTTGAAGGCACAGGGCTCATCTTGGACAAGGATAACAGCCTGGTGCTGCCCATCCTGACTGCTGACAGTACTGCATACAGTTACAATCCTAAGAGCCAGGTAAGAACCTTTTATGAACGGTTTTAGAGACTTGTTGAAATCTGGATTGCAGTATTATTGACTTGTACAATGACAATTTAAGCATTTCTCATAAATTTTGTACATTTGGATCACATCATTGATATTGATAAAAGCCTGTAGGCTGGTAAAGTCAGCTGGTAGAGGTGATGTTCAGCTAGATCCACTACATTTCCCAAAATGTTTGTATGAAAGGTTCCTTTTTTGTTATGAGATTCTTATACATTTTTGGTAACAAAAAAGGAATGTTTCATACAAACATTTTGGGATATTCTCAGTAACTCTGCCTGGTAAGCCTGGAAAATACCACAATTTACCTGATTTATTTACCTAAAGATTTAAAGTCTAAACCATGAGAGTGGTGCTTTTTGTGACAGTGACTATTGTCTAACTATTTTATTCTTATATCATCTATGTGACAACTATTTCCTTATACAAACGGTTGCTGTAATATATATATATTTTTTTCATAATAAATTTAAAATTAAAATGCTTTCATATTGTCCCATAGTACAGCAGATAGATAGAGCTTTCTTATCATTGAAATTCTATGTCTTCCAGAATGCCATTGGGAATCAGAAAAAGTACTAAGTTATAGTTTCAAATGGCTATTACATAAACCATTCCAACTTTTTAGGTGAAAGAGTACCCACACGCCGTCGGCCGCAAGACGGTCCTGATCGCGGCGCTGCAGGCCCGCAACAACGCGCGTATCATCTTCAGCGGCTCTCTCTACTTCTTCTCCGATGAGGCCTTCGGCTCCCCAGTGTCTAAGATCCATGTAAGTATTTAATTGATGCCTTGCTTGCGATGTGGGGAGATGATGGTTGTGTTGTTTTGACATGTTCTAGATTATTTTTAATGGTCTACAAGAAGTCTTAGTAATGAGACAGCAGCAGTATCCTGCAACTCCAGCAAAGGGAAATAGGGTGAATGAGCATAGTGAATTGTTAACAGCCTCCTCAAGTCTGGTCGAGTGTCCCTCCTTAACATAACATATCAAACTAATGAGACATACATTACTATGAAAGTTGACCCTTCCTTACTATTGATTATTGTTAATAAAAGTGCTATTATAGTATTTCATATGGAGTTCAGCAGGTGGCTCGTTAGAATTTATAAAACTTGAAAATGTGACGAATCTATAAAGTGACGAATCTTTTTCAGGGCGACAAGATAAAATCGGACGTGTCCGGCAACAAAGCCCTCGCCGCGTCGCTGAGCTCCTGGGCCTTCGGCGAGCGCGGCCGTCTGCGCGTGCGCCGCGTCAGCCACCAGCGCCAGGGCGACCAGCGGTCCACCGACACCTACACCATCACCGACACTGTGGTCAGTATCTTCGGCGACCGCGTCACCCACCAGCGCCAGGGCGACCAGCGCTCCTCCGACACCTACACCATCACCGACACTGTGGTCAGTATCTTCGGCGACCGCGTCACCCACCAGCGCCAGGGCGACCAGCGCTCCTCCGACACCTACACCATCACCGACACTGTGGTCAGTATCTTCGGCGACCGCGTCACCCACCAGCGCCAGGGCGACCAGCGCTCCTCCGACACCTACACCATCACCGACACTGTGGTCAGTATCTTCGGCGACCGCGTCACCCACCAGCGCCAGGGCGACCAGCGCTCCTCCGACACCTACACCATCACCGACACTGTGGTCAGTATCTTCGGCGACCGCGTCACCCACCAGCGCCAGGGCGACCAGCGCTCCTCCGACACCTACACCATCACCGACACTGTGGTCAGTATCTTCGGCGACCGCGTCACCCACCAGCGCCAGGGCGACCAGCGCTCCTCCGACACCTACACCATCACCGACACTGTGGTCAGTATCTTCGGCGACCGCGTCACCCACCAGCGCCAGGGCGACCAGCGCTCCTCCGACACCTACACCATCACCGACACTGTGGTCAGTATCTTCGGCGACCGCGTCACCCACCAGCGCCAGGGCGACCAGCGCTCCACCGACACCTACACCATCACCGACACTGTGGTCAGTATCTTCGGCGACCGCGTCACCCACCAGCGCCAGGGCGACCAGCGCTGTTCCGACACCTACACCATCACCGACACTGTGGTCAGTATCTTCGGCGACCGCGTCACCCACCAGCGCCAGGGCGACCAGCGCTCCTCCGACACCTACACCATCACCGACACTGTGGTCAGTATCTTCGGCGACCGCGTCACCCACCAGCGCCAGGGCGACCAGCGCTGTTCCGACACCTACACCATCACCGACACTGTGGTCAGTATCTTCGGCGACCGCGTCAGCCACCAGCGCCAGGGCGACCAGCGGTCCACCGACACCTACACCATCACCGACACTGTGGTCAGTATCTTCGGCGACCGCGTCACCCACCAGCGCCAGGGCGACCAGCGCTGTTCCGACACCTACACCATCACCGACACTGTGGTCAGTATCTTCGGCGACCGCGTCAGCCACCAGCGCCAGGGCGACCAGCGGTCCACCGACACCTACACCATCACCGACACTGTGGTCAGTATCTTCGGCGACCGCGTCAGCCACCAGCGCCAGGGCGACCAGCGCTGTTCCGACACATACACCATCACCGACACTGTGGTCAGTATCTTCGGCGACCGCGTCAGCCACCAGCGCCAGGGCGACCAGCGCTGTTCCGACACCTACACCATCACCGACACTGTGGTCAGTATCTTCGGCGACCGCGTCACCCACCAGCGCCAGGGCGACCAGCGCTGTTCCGACACCTACACCATCACCGACACTGTGGTCAGTATCTTCGGCGACCGCGTCAGCCACCAGCGCCAGGGCGACCAGCGCTGTTCCGACACCTACACCATCACCGACACTGTGGTCAGTATCTTCGGCGACCGCGTCAGCCACCAGCGCCAGGGCGACCAGCGCTGTTCCGACACCTACACCATCACCGACACTGTGGTCAGTATCTTGGATGCTTAGCCAAGTTGCCAATCGCTAGCGCTTGCTAGCGCATCGTAGTTTTCCCTCTCTGTCACTCCTTCATATTAGTGCGACAAAGAGGGAAAACTACGATGCGCTAGCAAGCGCTAGCGATTGGCAACTTGGCTAAGCACCCTGGTCAGTCTACTTTGTAGCATTGCTCTTCTGTATAGGGCTCATAGAGCATCAATGACGGAAAATCAATCATGATTGGGAATTTAGCCACAAAATGATAAGTTTTTTACCATTTTCTTGGAGACCACTGACAGAACAGATATTAATATAAAATGTCATATGCTTATACTTTTTTCAGAAAAAGAGTATAATAAAATCAGCCATTCTTTTTGATGATAATTCCTAATGCAATTGCTGATTTTCCAGTCCTCAGTTAAAACTATCTGTTACATAGTTAGAATTATCTCCATCCTTATCTCAGGTCATCAGTCAAAAAAGGATAGAGCTAACATTTACTTTTTCAGTTAGCGTCAGGTACTCGACCCGATCGGTTGCTACGTGCGGCCTACCGTTTGATTCATTTGTTTACGTCGTGTGAATCTTATCGCGTTACTTAATCATAGACCTAACTGCATTGTCATAGAGTTGTTTTGGACATACACCAGTTAAAAGTACAATTTGATTATTATGATGATTTGTGCAAAAGTTAAGTGCCGTCTGGAAGTTACGGATGGAGTAAATTGCAGTATTTGTAAAGGGATTTTTCATTATGTGTGTGCTGGCGTCTCTGAAACTACGTATCGCAAAATGACTAGCGATAAAAAAGCGAGCTGGCGTTGCGAATCCTGCCGTGCTGGCAATAATCTCGCTACAGATACCGTGCCGGCTGAGATTCTACACCAGCAGGACCCTATCTTAGCCCCAGCTGCGCCTAGTGCTTCGTCGGCCGAGTTGCAGCAAGGATTTGCCTCCATCCTAAAAGAGATCCAGGATTTCCGTGACGACTTTCGTTCAATACAGTCCGACCTTGTATCATGCAAGGATGGTATTCAGCAAATTAATACAAAGCTAAACGAAATGGAATCTCGGGTATCCCTTGTGGAGGATAGTGTAGATCAAATGAAGGAGAAATGCGAGCTCGTGAATAAATTACAATCCGACCTTAATACGGCCACGACAATGATATCTACCCTCCAAACTGAGTTTGATGCTCGAGAACAATATTCCCGGATTAATAATATTGAAATCTCCGGCCTGCCCTTTAAGAAGGGCGAAAATTTGATTAGCATCATTCAAGCTATTTATGCTGTAGTGGGAATGACGTTTGAGGCTCATTTTGTTGACAGTATACAGCGAGTGCGGCGTTTCCAGAACGCTGAAGTAAACAACGGCGGTGACAACGATGGGCCGTCATCGAAATATCGCGAGCCAGCTGTTATCGTAAAGTTTACCAGACGATTTTATAAGGACCAGCTTCTGTCCGCGGTTCGTGCCCGCAAGGGCATCACGACTTCTTCGATAGGCCTTAACGGGCCGGCACTGAACCTGTACTTGGGCGATCATCTCACTCCGGCCAGCAAAATGTTACTCAAACGCGCAAGGGACCTCAAAAAGGATAATAAAATCATGTATTTGTGGATACGGGACTGCAAGATCCTAGCTAGAAGAACCGAAACATCTAAAGTTATGGTTATAAACAATAACTTTGATTTTAATAAAATAAAATGACTGTTCTACTTTTTATTCCTAGGATATAATGATAAAATAACTGATAATCATAGTAAAACTACGCATTATGTCTATTTCACTTTTTGTAACCGAAACATGTGTTTACCTATAAATATTTTCCTTATCAGTGCCACCTGCAGTGCCTATACAATGAAACAAATTATTTTGTCTTTGCCGCGCCTTTCACTAATAAAACATTACATATATTTATTTTTTAATTCACAACGTCTAACCAACAATAATAACTATCATCATTTTACCTATATTAATTACTATTATATGTTTACAATATTAAGTAAAAATGGCCGAGTAATTTATTTTAACTCTTATAACGGCAACTTCTAATTTGAATGGTTACTATCAAAACGTACGCGGTTTGCGTACAAAAACTCAATGTTTTTTCTCACATGTATCAATGTCAGACTATGATTTTATTTGTGTGACTGAGAGTTGGTTGAATTCAAATTTTTATGACGGGGAAGTGTTCGACAACAGATACATTGTGTACCGCTGTGATAGATCAGCTGAGTCTAGCGGCGCGGAGCGCGGCGGAGGGGTGGCGATCGCGGTGCGCCGCGAGCATCGGCCCGCGCGCCGCGACTGGCCTTGCCCGTCGCTCGCCGCCTCTGAATGTGTCTGGGTTTCCATACCCTTGTCGGAGCTAGGCACTCAGCGCGGAACTCAGGGAAAGACGTTCCTTAATGTTTGTTGCGTTTATATCCCTCACGGGCCTCTGTATAAAGACGCATTGGAAAGCTTTTTTGATATTTGTAGTCAATTAACTATAGAAAATCCTCACGATGTTTTTCTTGTAACTGGTGATTTCAATATATCGGACGCCCAGTGGACCACATCTGATAGTTCGAAAATGATATTAAATGGGGGTTCGACCACTCTGAATATACAGTTACTTAGCGAGTTTTTATCTTATTCTGGTTTAGAGCAATACAATGGTTGCGTAAACTGTAATAAACGCATTCTGGATCTTATTTTTTGTAATAAAAACTGTCTAGTATCCGCAAGCGACGATCCTTTAACACTTGAAGATTTACACCATAAGGCTCTTCGGATAGAACTTAATATTGTACACACGTTTCCTCTTAAACCAGCCCCTACGTTCGTGTATCGTTTTTTCGATGCCAACTTTAATGAAATAAATCTTGAGTTATCTAAAATCGCCTGGTTGGATCGCTTCTCGGGCCGAACGCTAGACGACTGTGTTTCATTATTTTATAATATTCTTAATAACTTAATCGATAAATATGTTCCTAGAGTTCCCCAACGTTTTTCTTGTTCCAAGCCCCCCTGGTTTACTAAGCCGCTTAGACGACTTCTAAATGAAAAAAAGAAATATCATAAGCTGTGGAAGACCTATGGTAACCCTTTAGACCATGACACATATAAACTTTTAAAGAAAAGAATATTAAAATTGGAACCAGAATGTTACAGAAATTATATTAGTCATACTGAAACACTGATTAACACTCATCCCAAATTCTTTTGGACTTACATAAAATCGACATTTTCAAAAAAGGGTCTTCCACAGATTATGAAATATAAGGGCGTGGCAGTTTCAAGTGGTACACAAATATGTGATGTCTTCAACGAACACTTTCACTCAGTTTTTGAGAAACCGGCTAGTAGTTCAGTTGACTTAAACAATCTTCCGCCAACTAATAGCTCAGTACTCGATATTGATACAATTAGCATAAATAAAGAATTAGTTTATAAATATCTTAAACTCTTAAATATTAATAAAGGGGCTGGTCCTGATTGTATACACCCTGTAATTATTAATAAATGCGCTTCCAATTTAGTAGAACCGGTTACTTTTCTGTTTAAAAAATCACTTGCGGATGGATGTGTACCCTCTTTGTGGAAACGTGCACTAGTCACTCCTATACCTAAAGGTGAAATTAGCCATGACATTGAGAAATATCGCCCGATCTCGAAGCTGTGTCAATTTGGTAAGACTCTGGAAAAGATTGTAACCGATCAGCTATCCACTGTCATACATCGCCACATTATTCCTAACCAACACGGTTTTCTCAAGGGCCGGAGTGTTGAATCCAATCTTATATCCTATACCGAAATCTTATTGGACGCATTAGATAATAACCACCAAGTGGACGCTGTGTATACTGATTTTGCCAAGGCATTTGACAAAGTTTGTCATGAGCGTTTACTTTTGAAACTTTGGCAAATCGGTATACACGGTGACCTCTTCCGGTGGATAAAATCATACATAGAGAACCGTTCGCAGGCAGTGGCAGTGGGTGGATACACTTCTCAGTACAGGCCCATCACATCTGGCGTTCCGCAAGGGTCTCATTTAGGGCCCTTGTTGTTTATCATCTACATCAATGATATCACAGAGAGTATAAACAAAACTAACTTATTGTTGTATGCTGATGATGCTAAGTTATTTAGAATCGTTCGTAATGTACATGATTGTAATGTCTTGCAAGACGACTTACATAATTTTGAGGCTTATTGCATTGCTAATAAGTTGTCCATAAATCCAGATAAATGTTTCGTTATTAGCTTCAGCAGGAAAAGAACTAGTATTAATTTCGATTATAAACTTTGTGGTAAGCAATTGGGCCGTGTAAACCAGATTCGAGACCTCGGTATCATTATAGACTCTAAACTCACCTTCGTGCCTCACATTGATGACATGTTAAGTAAAGCATTTAAACAGTTAGGTTTTATTTTGCGCGTAGGAAAACCCTTTAAGAGACTTTTAACGTATAAAGTATTGTTTAACAGTTACGTGCGTAGCCGTTTGGATTTTGCTAGCGCTGTGTGGAGCCCACTTTATAAAATACACAGTGACAGGATAGAGAGGGTGCAGAAAAAGTTTGCTAAAACGATAGAGTACAGAATTAGTAATAAATACTCGGATTACGCCACCGCTATGAGAGTTCACAACTTAACATCCCTTGGTTATCGCAGAGAACGCACCGATATTCTAATTCTTTACAAAATAATTAACAATATTATTGATGCTCCATTTTTATTACAATCTATTTCCTTTAGAGTCCCTAGACGTTGTGAACGTGCTTGTAGGAAAAAACCACTATTTTACATTCCCCGTAGTCGAACAGCGTACACAAGAAATAGTTTTATTAAAAGGGCGTGCAGGTTGTACAACGAAAAGTTTCATAATCTTGATCTGTTCTGTGAAGGTCTTAATAGATTTAAAAAAATATCTTTGCAATGTATCAATAATAATACCAGTATTGAGGTAGGTGCTGTTTAGTAATAACTTTGTATTCATTTTAGATCGATAATGAATTAATGACTAACTTTTCTCTTTTCTTTTTTGTTTTTGGTGTGTAAATCATACTCAAGCTCTGTTGCTATGTAGTAAATTACATATGTATTACACATGAATCACATGATGTTAAAATATTTTCATTAAGGAAACTGTAAGTCTAGTTTTTAAGCAAAGTTACGATGTTATTTATAACTATGTAAGACTGTTTGTTTCTTCAATAAATAAATAAATAAAATAAATAAATTTACTTGGCAGATACAGTTAACTGGGAATTTAAAAATCAGTACTTAGTCTGATAATATTATTGTTTGGACAGTAGATTGCCGTGTTGGTGTTGACTTCCAAGTCTAAATATTCACAATAGTTGAAATATTTGCATAAACAATAATGACTAACAACCTCACCATAGTAACACTTCGTTTATTTTATGTTCTATACCATTCAATCAAATTACAATAATTTGGCAAGCTAGACATTATAATATAACCATTAGCTGAAAGTTTATCACTAATAAATAAAACACAAAACTTATCACAACCATTTATTCCCCAGGTCTACAGAATCGAGATCGACGAACTCAAAAACGGCAAATGGCAGCCATTCGACGCGAACGACGTCCAACTAGAATTCGTCCGCATCGACCCGTTCATTCGCACCACGCTCCAGAAGAAACCGGGCGGAGTCTACGAGGCCGTGTTCAAGGTTCCTGACGTGTGGGGCGTGTACCAGTTCAAGGTGGACTACGATAGGATCGGGTACACTAGGTTGTACCATTCTACACAGGTTAGAACATTTGTATGATAAACTTGGTGCAACAATTTGGTGCCGTGACCAGGATTTTCCCAATTCTATAATCTCTTCCCCCTTATTCATAAATGTCTTCTAATGTATTATTTGCCCCATTTGATCAGAAATATTATAAGACCTAAAGGGACAAACAATACTGATGTGCTTGCTAAGTTATGATAAGTTGATGGTAAGCGGGCAAGATGCTAGCAGAATAGTCATACTTTATTTTCATTAAATTAAATAAATGGAATACAATACTCTTAAACATTAAACAATCGATTACATATCTAAAGTATTGAAACACACAACAGCCTATAAAGCAATCTCTTGACTAACCTTTGGATACCGGAAAAAAATATAATACTTACTATATCATTAAAATGAATTATGTCTCAGAAAAACAACACGCCAGAAAACTATGAAACTTGTTTTTAACTACAACACAGGATGGAGACAGCATACAAAAAACTCAATCTGACATTTGTCCGTGCCTATGATTTACGGATTTCTGTACACGCGTAACTCACACTGTCACACAACAGGGCTGCCTCAGATATGGCAGTACAACTAATTGATACTTTAGTTACAACTGAATATATCATACTTCGAATTGGTGCGCGGGACTTGTCCTTTCTGTATGTAGTACCAATGACATTAAATAATAAATGGACGCACAGAACCAAACAAAAAAACCAAGAAAAGTGGCACTAAAAGTCATTTCTATCATGTTTCAGTTGAAGCTAATAACGCTCACTTACAATAAACTATAATAAAAAAAACTCAAAGAATAAAAAACTTTGTGAAGTGAGCAATAAGTGTCAAATTTGCGAACAACACCGCAAAATAGTAGAAACTTTTTATGTTTAAGGAATAATGATGCTAAGGTGACCAAATGTCAACTGTCAGAACTGAATAGCGGAGCAAAAGGACCGCAATATTTACTTCTGCAGCCCATTTTTTGGGGCCACTTTTTTGAGCTGTTTGGGGATCCACTTATATATTCTAAATCAATGTGTAGTACTATTAATTATTGTGACTACAATAAAATTGATGTTCACTTTGTTCCTAGGTGTCCGTCCGTCCGCTGCAACACACCCAATACGAGCGCTTCATCCCCAGCGCGTACCCGTACTACGTCAGCGCATTCTCCATGATGCTCGGCGTGTACCTCTTCTGCTTCGTATTCCTTTACTACTCGGACGACTCGCCCAAAGCGAAGACCGAGTAGGCCGTTTACTGAGCTCAATCAACTTTCAACCAAGCAGCCGATCATTGACCAATATACATATCGTCGGTTGACAACCAAAGCTCACTATAACCCTCTGGGTGACGTACCCGTACTACGTCAGCGCATTCTCCATGATGCTCGGCGTATACCTCTTCTGCTTCGTATTCCTTTACTACTCGGACGACTCGCCCAAAGCGAAGACCGAGTAGGCCGTTTACTGAGGTCAATCTACTTTCAACCAAGCAGCCGATCATTGACCAATATACATACCGTCGGTTGACAACCAAAGCTCACTATAACCCTCTGGGTGACGTACCCGTACTACGTCAGCGCATTCTCCATGATGCTCGGCGTATACCTCTTCTGCTTCGTATTCCTTTACTACTCGGACGACTCGCCCAAAGCGAAGACCGAGTAGGCCGTTTACTGAGGTCAATCTACTTTCAACCAAGCAGCCGATCATTGACCAATATACATACCGTCGGTTGACAACCAAAGCTCACTATAACCCTCTGGGTGACGTACCCGTACTACGTCAGCGCATTCTCCATGATGCTCGGCGTATACCTCTTCTGCTTCGTATTCCTTTACTACTCGGACGACTCGCCCAAAGCGAAGACCGAGTAGGCCGCTTACTGAGCTCAATCAACTTTCAACCAAGCAGCCGATCATTGACCAATATACATATCGTCAGTTGACAACCAAAACTCACTAAGTAACAAATACCTACTTGAAATAGAGACCGTATCTAAGTTCTGATTCAATACTGACATAAGAGGTTGCTAAGAGTAGTGACAGTTTTTAAAGTCAGTTTTGCTTGTCAGCCGACGATATATACCGTCGGTTGACAACCAAAGCTCACTATAACCCTCTGGGTGACGTACCACAGACGTATTTTCAACTTTATGGTGTTGATAATATGAGACACATGTCAAGTGATCGACAGTGGGAGAGGGATGAAGGTCTTCGAACATTACAACTACTCAACGACGACTCGATTTTTTGTCAAATATAAATTATTTGTGTAATAATTTAAGCCCTATGTCATATGTTCTAGGTTAAATTTCAAAAAATGATTTTAAAGTAGTGTACGAGTGGTCTATGCATCGTACACTAAAGGTCAACTCTGAAACATCCGTCAACTCTGAAACGTCCGGTCGTTTGCAACTGACATGTATCGAGCAACCATTTAAATTGCCCACTCTTTCATGATGCGTTGTCCATTAGTGACCATTGGGTGGACCAACCAGTTGACTACTCATCAAAAGTGTGAGTAGAGTTGCTGCCGCGTTGGCATGGAGTTGTTATAATGTGCGAAGACCTTTAAATCTGTCACTACTGTTAGCAACGTCGTATGTCAGTATTTAATCAGAACTGAAATACAAGCTATATTTCAAGTAGGTATTTGTTACATACTGAGTTACTTGTCAACCGACGAATACAGTCTTTGATGGTTGTTTGATATGATAACAAGAGGTTATGTAGAAAGTTGATTGACAAAGTATTCTAATAAAATCAGGATGTGTGTATTCTTTGTCTGTATGAGAGGCACAAAATTTATGTTGATAATAAAGATACATTTTAGACATAATAGAGCTTGTTTTTCTAAATTATAAGCATTTTCGATTCGTCTGACACTATCAAGAGACAAAAAAAATCTACTACTGGTTCTAACCCTACACCGTTCCTGAGAAGAACCAGTAAGAAACTCAGGTGGAGTTATTTTTTCAAAACAGTACAATAATACACCTTCAATCATATTCTATTAAAAACATACGGTCGAATGGAGACCCTCCTCCTTTTTAGTTTCGCTATGCCCGTCTGTCTGTCCGCAGCAAAACTCGGCTACCGTTAGTACAGTCGCCATCTGATATATTATAGCGTATGGAGCGTCCAAGTTTCTGAACACGTCTTTATTGTCAAAGCGATAAAAGCGTGTTCAGATATTTTTAAGCGCTCCGGGCTCTAGGATATATCTGATAACGACTACTAGAAATTTGCAATTTCGTATAGATATGAAATCCAATAATAGTCGGGACGGTTGGACGCCGGGCACTAAGGTGTCGGCAATCGGGATGTTTAGATATCGTACTGTTCACAGTGTTCACTGGTAAAATGCCATCCGTTTACCAACTACAACTGAACTAGATACTTTACTGTATAGTCTATACGTATACTTACATTACTATTTGGACTCAACCATAAGAACTTTTAAAAATATGTATATGTCAGTACATGAGTACACTTGGCGCTTTCGGCCGAGGGTACTCTTGACGAGAACCCTCTTAATGGGTCAAAACACGTGCAGTAATCATCCACTTAAATTACGCGAGTAAACCTGGTATGTACATACTGGCTGGTAGGTACATTTTTATATATTTGATATATTAACATTAGTTGATTAATTTTAATAAAATTAAAATCTTAAAATAAGGCCGTTTACATTATTTTAGCCCCTTCGTTGTCTTGTGAAGAATTTGAAACATATTACCGATTTCTGACTAGATGTCGCTCGCTACTATATAAAACAAGGGACCAGTAATATTAAAGAGTAGTATTTTATTACAACCTGGGTCGCGTTTTATAAAGTTACAATTTACAATTTCGCTGTTTGCCTCTCTAACGCACGCACATATTGGCTAGAAAGAGAGGCAAACAGCGAAATTGTAAATTGTAACTTTATAAAACGCGACCCTGAATCAGGCTGGTAATCGGTAAGCGCAATCATATTATCAGAAAATGCCTAACCCTCGAGGGGCCGCACATAGTGTGCCACTAAGAGGGATAGACATAGTCACTTACTACTAAGAAGAAAGTGCCACACAGGCACTTAGTGACGTATTCAACGCATTTGTCTGGCACTTACATTTAGCATCTAATGCACACACACACAAAAAATAGTGGCACAGTGATAAGGACGGACGATTATCGTTCCTTAAAGATAAAGATATTTTATTCGCTAAGGACACACAGATTATACAAGTACAGATAGTAGGTACAACACGGTTTCGGAAGCAGGTATCCTGTCGTCATCCGACATGCAAATTATGTACAGAAATACAAACTACCTATATTTATCATTAAAATTAATACATTTACTTTAAATTGGTAATTATATGATATTACTATTATCATTAATCATTAAGGATTTCAATTCATTAATTATACATTTTGTTTCCTTTCTGGTATGCAGAAATCCTTTTCACTTCCACTAGTAAAAAGTTTCATAAGACCATCCCTTTCGTTCTTGCTATTATTATAACGTTGTCAAATCCATATTAATCCTACATTCATGCTAACCCTTATTTTATTGATGGAGAATCAAATGGAGAATTCCATAATTATGGAAGTACAAATTCGGAACGCACCTACAATTGACAACCCGCTTCCTTCGCACGAACGCAGTGTTAAAAAAAATGGCAATGGCATGTCATACATGGCTTTTAGAAATTTAATTTGGTTAAAAGGACATAGTTTTCGTGTGTTTTATATTAGGAACATTGTATAATTCACAATTAAGTTTCAAATTAGTGCCAAGTAAACGTGTTTAAAATAATTAGGTCTTGTAAACATCACGGGTAATTAATGTGTTCGTGTAGGCAGTGTATGTGATATCCCGTATTTGTAAAATATCGTAGGTTTTTAGTGTTCAGTGTCCGTTACCGTGTTGAACAACTGTATACAGTGTATGTTTTGAACGACGCGACCCGTTGCACTCAGGAAGGCTGTAGCAGTGATGTGTTTACAACTCTAACCGTCCCGTGAGTATGATGTCATTGTAGTGTCTTCCATAAAAAAAACTGTGTTGGCTTGGTGCCCACCCGTTTTCCTCTGAATACGACAATTCTGATACCGATTCGCGAATAAATCCACGCGGAAAAAGCGCAATGAACCTCTAGGTTGAAGTGGTTTTGGCCCAGTTACATATGTGATGCAAATGAGATGGTCTGTGGCCCAGTGGGTTTGGATATCCCAACTAGTTTTGTTTTTAAATATGTGAGACTGCTGTGCTGTGAGTAATGTAATTGTTGAAATTACTCGGTGTATGTTTACATGTGAATAGTGTTGGATTGTCTGATGTTGGAGGTTGCTTCTATTGTAGAACATAGGTATTTATTCTTTTGTTTTGATATAATAAAGATTACTCACCTTCACCTTTGCGTGGCAAGAACAGTGATAAGAAGCACATGAATGAATGTGGAACTAGGATACAGTTAGTGTTCACTTGTTGCATGCAACTTGTGACTTTGACCTATATTCTATTTGTGATGTTGCTTATGTTATCTACACAGCTAGTAACATATCTTTCAGTGATTTGTGTCATTTGTGAATGTGTATATGTTCTAGGAGACATTCTCATTTAAACTAACAATTTCTGAATATATACTCTGGACTAACTTGCAAGCATAATAAACAATAAAAATAACATGATAGGTATTTTGGCTGTCAAAATAAAATGTTTTTAATGTGCAAAATTATAGATATCTTTTATAAAATGCAAAATTTTTAGAACAAGTAGACTGAATGTTATTTATAATTTAAATATACCTGGCATGTAAGTAATCAGTATTTTAAAATCCACCAATTCCTATTAGATATTACTTTTAGTATTTCAACTAGCTTCCCCACTTCTTCCCTCTTGCAAAAACATTTTTCCTCTCTGAGTGCCAGAAATATCTATCCAAAATAGCCACATTTAGATTACTGTGGATTGATGTATAAGAAATGTATTGTTTATTTTACAGAAATTGCAACAGCTGTGATGGATCCATCTCGGCGGCAGCGCACACACACCAAGGCTACTGCCGAGGAGCAGGCCCTAGATCAAATTGCCAAAGAGGTAAGTGATTGAGCAGTGAGTGAGCAGTAAAAATATGGGTGGAGAAAATTATTGTTCATGCATAATTTTGAAAAAATTACTTCTTATCATAAACTTTAATTAAGCTGTTAATTAATATATCAATGATGACATGAATCTGTTCCCATTTATAAAATTATATTGCATACTTTATTTTTATATAACAGTAAAACATTTAAGATTCACTTGTAATTAGTTGAACTACTGTAGTGAGACTACTGTACATATAATATATGGTTTTATAAATACCATGATGTAAAATTAGAACACAAATTGAAATAAGGACAATCATTTTAGTAATACAGAGGGAAAACATTACCTGCACTTTATTTCCTTCCTGTACTGTACCAAATTACCGCCTAACATACAAATCAAATATTTTATTCAATGTCAGATCAACTGCTAAATTAGCACTGAAACAATACCTCTTATCAATTGCACTCTCAATACACTTGTCTTTATCAAATTATCACCTCTAAATGATAAGATTGTTAATTGTGTGTGGGTTTGAGACAGATAGTCGTCTCACCCAGAAAAGATGTGAGTCATACAGTAAGGTGCCCAATTGAATATACCTGTGTGACTCTTGGTTGGTAGGTATCTTTAAACGTCATGCCAAGATAGGTCATCGAGATATTTTAGGGCGTCATTTGTCTTTCCATTTGAGGATATGGAATCTGTGGTCATAGGCATAATCAGACATCAGAATTTTGGTAGCATTATTGAGCTGTCATAGGGACTTCTCGTTTATCGACTACTGATTATACATATGAATATCCATAAAATACAGAATACCTATGACAGCTCAAAAATGCTACCAGAATTCCGAGGACTGCTCATAATATGCGCCTTTTTTATTGTACTAATACTTGCAAACTTTGAATTGGAGTGTCTCTCAATTCTTCAAAAATACCTATGAAACATTAAGCCTACTGGGTAATGACGCTGTCGTTGGAGTAAAAAAGAACGATGACCGAATTTTACGATTTTCGAAGTTCGCGGTTGCCTCTCTGATCACCTGATCTGATTGGGACGCAATGCTGACACACTTATATTATATTGACAGAAGCTCAATGTGGTGTACAGCTTGTTTACTTAATAATTTATCTTGCAATAATTTAATATATTTAAAGTATTATATTCGGTCAATTAATTTTCGGTATATTACGGATATGGGATACGGATGGTTTACGGATAATTTACGGGATGCTGATTTAACGATCACCCAAGAGAACATATTGTATTGTATTGTATTCTGGCCATTTTTTCCGCATCAAACGTGCCTATTTTGCGTGGTCCCAACGCTGGCGTAGTACTTGTTGGGGACTTCACATACACCCTTGAATATTTTCGCAGGTGTATGCAGGTTTCCTCACTTGTGAATATCAAATGATATTTCGTACATAAGTTTTTTGATAACAAGTATTATGTTTTCTTGGGATTATCCATAGACCAGACCTACTACCGCGAACTTAGAAATTCAAAAATTTCGACGATTTGTCTCTGTCACACCAACCAAGGCGTCACTAGAGTGACAGACACTAATCCTCTAAATATGCAGATTTAGATGTTCGCGATAGGGCGAAATACCCAAATAAACGTTAAAATTTCACAGGATTTGCTAGTGTCACTATGTATCTAAAGATATTCGAACCACAACCTCTTATATCACTGTCCACTGATCCGTCACTGCATGCGCCGATGCGCGGGAGCACACGTCAGATCTCGCTGCGCTTGCGGCTCGCATCTAATCCCATTGCACAACTGCACTGGTCGGTTTTAACAATCTGAAAAAAC
>JALPQI010005551.1:0-66099 GCA_025490895.1 Thaumatotibia leucotreta
TTATTTACAAAATAAGTTTTGCCGTAAGTAATATCGGAGCCAAGATACGGCCTTTCAAACAATGTTATTGGACCAGTGAATATACCTAACTAAGACAGGTTTAGGAGACAGCTTAGATGACTACAGGCTTATTTAACTCGATAATACTACAAACAAAGATACAAGGATATTGCCCTTAAAGTATAATAGTTAATTTAACCGACTTAAAAAAGAAGATCTTAGGTATATGAAAATGTAACTGTATTTTCCTATGCGATTTCTATGCTGTCTGTTTAGTGAACATTAAAAATGTTGCAAAATGGTTTCAATAGACGGTTCACCCTCTGACTACACCATAAGGAAACACAGGTGCATCACACATGCAAAATGTTTTGACATATTTCCAAGTAGGAAATGTACTTAATTAGATTAGTTTTTAGATTGGAATTGTTACTAATGCTTTCTTATGTATACAACACAACATAATGTTATGGGACATTATTTCGGATAAGGGGCCTTATTGTCGATGGCTCTTACGTCCGTTGACGTCGTATTTGTATACAAACAAGGCTCATAACGCCGTAAGCGCCAATGACAATAACGTTCCTTTTCCCAGATAACGTCATTTGTAATAGGCTACTTGACCCATTTTTAAAGTTTGTCGTATATTATTAATCAATATCAGATTAACGGAAAAAAAATATAAATATATTTTTTTACGACCTAGAAAACCGCAAAATTATAACTTAAAATTTAAACTATCGTTACCGCGCGAAAACGATACTAGCCATGTTAATGCTTGGATTATCTGTGGTGTGACGTCACTCAAACCGAAAACAAACATTTGACATGTCGCTTACGTTATGTCAATGTCACAGCAAAGCAACATGCCTATTATGTCCATGGCGAATTTCACTCGTATAAGGTTTGACATGAAGTTCGTTTAAGATCCTATGACGTCATATCATGGCCGACACCGTTTTCAGAGAACGAAATTAAAAAAAATAAAACAAATTTTTCAATAAAAAATATGTACCCATCAAACACTTTTAATACACCGTAATCGAAAAATATTGATCTTTTCAATAAATACTACAGAAAATAATAATTTTTTGCACTAAATTTGATATGAGTCAAGTAGCCTATTTTTTGTATTACGTTGAATTACTTTTTTACACATTTTCTGGCTCGTCGTAAACTTCATTCTCAATATTATCTTGGCTAATCACTCTCTCTAAAAACTGTGCCGGGGGATCAAGATGTTCTTGATACCTACTCCATCCCAAGAACCATATAATTGACATTACATGTGAGCAACAGCCTAAGGTCCTCTTCCCAACAACACATGAACAATAATTTCCTAATATTGCCTCTAGGCCTTGTAATCCACCATCTACAGCAACATAAACAAAATACTGTCTTCTGTTGGAGTGCCGTGATTGTATTCTGCCTCTTAAAAGCCACGGATAGATGCAATCGGGATTTTGGTCGCTGAAATCTTGCAAATTAGGTTCTTTGTATACCTCAATTATGTAGGATCCGTTTTTGATGTGCTCACCATAATAGCTTCGAGCTTGCTCGATTTGATAGGTATGTGCCCAGTGCGTAAATTATTAGATCGTCTGCCGTTAATTGTGGAAAATAGTCCATTCCCGGAACTTCAGCATTCATCATTTGGAAGGCAGCTCTTCTTTGGTTAAGGTTCTTTTGCAAAACATATTCACTAAGACTCATTCCGATGGATTTCAAAAATAAATGTGAGTCTTTACTATAAAACTTTAAAGTATGATATCTCGGCTCCGATATAATTTAGCTATATGCACTCCTTAATAAAATAAGTTTATTTTAAATTGCTCTTTTCAAATTTACCACTTTCATGAGTGGCCGCCAAAATTTAAAAACGACGCCAACTTTACCCAAACCCCTTTACGAGTGTGCGTGATAATAATAATTAATCGACTTCAAAAAAGAAGGAGGTTCTCAATTCGACTCTTTTGTATATGTATGTTATATTACTCGATATCTCCGAGAATCGTGAACTGATTTTTTTTATCGAATGTTATTTTTTTATTTGATTGGGACCTGATGATGGGATCTTGGAGAAATCGATTCGATGGTATTATGTTTTTTTATTTTTGATTATTTTGTTTTCATACATATTCCAATATCTATAAGTCTATAAGGTACTCATGTTATTATACCTTGTCCACCAACTTATCAGTAGAATATCACTGCAAATTAAAAAAATAACGCAAAGGCCGGCCGTAGAAGAAAATAATTACTCGCAGGTTTTACTGCTGCCCTAAGTTGGTTTGCTAGTCTATATTCATTATGGAGCAAGACTTCAAATAAATATGTGAACATCGTAAAAGTTTTAATCAGTGTGCTGACATTTTTAGTGTTCATGACATATTCCCGACTTTTTATTATCTTAGATAGAATTGTTACGTTTGTATTTGTCAGTCTCCGAATAGAATGGTGTTGTTTATGTCACTAGCCGAATTCAGGCTGAGTATAATATGATGGTTCTTACGACCGCGATTGTTTGGCTTGTTTTTCTCATAAAAATGGTTGTTTGTCTATGAAAATCCATAAAAGAATTTTCCGAGGATTGAAAATGTGTCTCATACTGTGGTTAGGTACTATGTTTGGCTGGATATACGTAATTAATATATTGGACTGGATAATAACTATACAATAACTATAGCTAATGTTAAATGTATAAGTATGTAGTATACATATACGCACATATATACGTGTGGAAGTATTAATTGAGAATAATTTGGCTAACTTCGGAGCTAGATAAAGTAGGTAACTAGGTATATTGGACACAATGCGAATACCATAAAACCAAATTAAGTTGTAATCTTACCCTCTTATTCATAAACGTGTGTTAACTTAACAAGCCGCTAATAGTTGTTTGTCCCTTTTGGTCTTAACAATGCTCTTATGGACACATTGTTAAGACCAAAAGGGACAAACAATTATTTGCGGCTTGTTAAGTTAACAAACGTTTATGAATAAGGGGGTTAATCTTTAATACGTGCGGCGTTAGTTTATTCAAGATTACAAAATAATAAATGACTGCAAAAACCCAATTAATTGATGATTTAAAAACATGAAAAAAGAATGTGAATTGATGTTGGATTAATGAAACATATAAGTTGTTAAATGTCGTAGAACAAATATTTGTCAATATACATACCGTTTTCATGGTTCACGGAGATATCAAGTAACACACATACAAAAAAAACTCAGTCGATTGAAAACCAACTCCTTCTGTTTCCAGGCCAGTAGGTACCTTCTGTTTTCGCACATACTCTAGTAGTAAAACTAGTAAATGAACGATAAGTTCCGACAGCGACAGTTGCCGTCGGATTCCGATTCCTTTTCGGTTCTCCTTTATATTCGGCTATTCTCAATTGTTTCCGTCCTATTTATTTTGGAGCGCTTCCCATTTTTCATCCTTAGGGACAAATGAAAACTTATGAATCTTTAAGCTGCGTACTTAGGTAAGTAAATCGTGATTGACTTTAGGAGCTTTATAAATTAATTAAAAAAATATATATTTAAAGATTACATTACTGCACTGCTGAAAATGGAGGATTTTTTCCTTAAAGTTTATTTTTTTATTACATAGGAGTCTTTCTATTTCATATTACATAAACTTATTGAAGTACCTATAATTTTATAGGAGTTAATTTAATGTCCATGCTGAATTTCATGTTATTACAGCGGGCCGTTTTGAATGGAGAGCTGCACTACGATTGTAACTATAGCGGAAGTGTAACCGCTGTTCTGCGATTGTTAAGTAAATTCATACATTTAATCCCTACATTCAGTTTCAGTTTCAACTTTGATTATATGTACTTAAAGTTTCGCATTGCGCTCCTGGTTTGCATTTTCATTCACTATCCAATAGAATACGTCCATCCTTCTCATAGTTATTATAATGTGATCAAGAACTGACAATCAAGAAGCTAAAGAGCTTCTTGATTGTCAGTGACAACATAAGAAACGGATATAAGTTAGTTTTCCTTTCTGTAATTGGTAATTATACGTATATCCGAAAAGGTTACTTATTTAAGATTTATTTTGCTTTACCACAATTCAAGTATTTTTATTATCATCAAAATCTGGATTGTTCTCCAAATGTGTTGTAAATGAAGGCAAGTCCACTGAAGGCCCCAGGCGCCACTTAAGGGGCCCTCAACCTGTCCAAGTATTCCTATCGCACACCGAGCAAGGGCACTGACTAGGAAGGTACACACATACACATTTTAAGGTCTGTTTTTACTGGCTCCATCTTTTTAACACTAATCCATATTGTTTTAAAGGATATAACAAAAAATTGATCCGTTTAAGGGTCCATTCAGTTTTTTATTTATTTAAAACTTTATTGCACAAAAGGAAAAAAAAAAATGTACAAAAGGCGGACTTAATGCTATGAAGCATTCTCTACCAGTCAACCTTCGGGCAAAGCAGAGAACATGTAGGCGGTGCAAGAAACAGAACAAAACAAAACATGTATTCTGATTAGGAAAAAGTAGGATTAAAAAAAACTGTTAAAGATTGGTCTGTTTGGGCGACCGGCTGCATATAAAAACGTTTGTTAATGTTTCGTATCAAGTATACGATTACCTACACTGAATAGGTCTTTAACCAGATAATCACTATTTTTGTTACCTAGAATGAGTTTCAATCGCCCCAATTTGGTGTATGGCAAATTCCTTACATACATACACGTACATAGGTTAATGAGAAAATCCCACAACAGCTTTAAAATAATTATTCGTCTGGGACCAACTTCGGGACCATTTAAAGGTGTCATTACGAACTTATTAAAGAATTTGTAAGGAAACCCCTCTAAGTTACTCCAACATTCATGAGGGCTCGGGAGTAACTTCGTAACTTGAAAGTTTGTCGCCAAATAAGCTAAATTGCAAGACTTTATATTATTTTATTATCATACATTTCTCAGCCTACTTTTAGAGTGTGATACCTAATTACCTATACGGTAGGGTTAGCACAGGATTGATGCGACACTATGTCGCCGCGAGATAGATTACCTATCCCTCTTTTATTCATATAGTCAGCAAAAGATGGAAAATTTATCTCGCGGCGACATACTGACATACAATCATGTGCTAAGCATACTCTACACTTTCATTTAGTCTCTAGTTTCTCTACTTTTCCCTAAGGCAGCACTTTACGAACACTAGTTTTTACTGAAATGTATCTACGAGTTAAAAACTAAATTCTACCAAGACAACGTAAAAACTGATTGCAATTAGTGATTATGGTTCTTCCATTCGTTTTGAGTTGATACAGCAAACGTGGGTATACCCCTTTCGAAATAACAAATAACCGTGTTGCTATACATGACCTTACCTTAGCGCAAAATGTTTTCGTCTTTCGTTTTTTTATTAAAGAATATGTATTTGCGCTAAAACCGATACACGCATTACATGCCTACCGTAAATTATTCGTTTCTATAATATTACTACTGATACTTATTTCTTCAGAATTTCGACCAGTAATAGTAGGCACAAAATGCACTTGGAATGCACTTGCATTCCCGCTGCCAGTGAGGTTTTAGGAAGCAGAATAAGCCTCTCAGGGGATTTTTTCAGAAATAAGTATAGTTTCAGAAGTATGTTCTAAGCAGTAATAGTACGTATTAAAAAAAATACCCTTCTAAAACTTCCAAAAACCTCCTAGACCTATTCTGAGTATCTCACAGGCAGCTCCCGCTGTGCATTTATTTTTTGGCCACCTTGTATAATATCATCGGAAACGCCGCATAGCAGCCTGAGGATAGGCCACCCACCATGCCATGGCTCGCCTTCAGCTCAGCGTAACATTCTTTACAATTTTCCAACGCTTCATCAAAGTCAGTGATTGAGGGAATAATTTGATGTATCTAAAAATAACAATGTTTGTTGGTTTATCGCAACATCTGAGACTTGATTTTATTGGGTGCACACAATGAATTATGGTTCAAATCTGACAAGTAGTCCATCATTTTGCGTACGCATAAATTAGAATATATTTCAGCGCCATTATCCATTAATGTTAGGCTTACAAAATAATGTAGGTAAGTATACAAAGGCTTATTTTGTAACCGCCTCTATTATGTAATTGCCAATATACTATTAATCATTATCATCATGTTTCTAGGGCACCTTTAGAAGGTCAGTTGTCACAGTTATGACTACATTAATTGTTATGGGGCGGTTAGACGTCACGAAATAGTAGGTATTGTTAATTGCAAACGAATGTCTTTTTGTAGTGGCAATAATTCAATAAAGTTTAAAGGTGACCTATTATATTAGTTAATAAACTGTCCTTTATGATTATTTCTTTATAATAATTATGATTCATAAATACGTAAATAAATCTTTATATCGAAGAGTTAGTAATTCAGATATTTTCTATGCATATCAAAAAGATAATAAATATAAATTCCGTACAAACTTCAATCATACCGCTTTATGTACCATTAAATATTACTGAATGGCTTTTGTATGATTTTTATTTTGTGCAATGAAGATTAAATAAATAAATAAAAAATAAATACATCATCAGCCTATGATAGTCTACTGCTGGACGTAGGCCTTTCCTATTAACTATGCGAGAGACGCATTATAAATGCTCATAATCGCAACGCTAGGCAAGCGAATTGGCGATCGCAGTAATGTGTCCACTATGATGCCGCTACTGCTGATCATCAATTTTATATCAAATAATGGTCAGTGACACTTCAATTCCTTAGTCGACTCTTACGACACCGGCAGGAGGAGTGGGGGTGGTGACAAATGTATTCTTACTGCCATCACCACACGGCCAGGCTAGGTTAGGTATAATTTGATTTAATCTAGTTATGAACGTGAGTATCCTGACAGTGTATCTCGGGCATTCACCTCTAGGAGACGTGGTGGACCAAGCTGAGACGTAGTATTCCTTAGACAATTCAATAAAAGGTAAGGTTTAGAATGATAAGTACATTAAGCGGGTGATGCTCCTACCCGTTTTTACACGCCCAGACTACTCCAAACAGCGTACACATTATGATTGTGAAGGTACAAACTAAAATGAAGGCTAGTCTTTAAGGTAGGTAAAAAGTACACTATTGAATGATATTGTGTACCCTGCTCAAACTTTATTATGGTTTAAGATTTGGCCCCATAAAGAGCCATGTAACTGCCTCAACGGTATGAAGGGCAACACTGCTGGATAGGGTCCTCCCACATCATCATCAGTTTCCCCCCCGACATCAGTTTGGGTACGTGGCTAGTTATGAATTTACGACCAACATCTGATGTATGTTCGTACTATCTACTAACTAGTAATTATATACAGATGTATTAAATATCGAGAGCTTGGAATTATGTTCTTAGTGGTGACATGGACACAGCATTACTTTATCAGTGCCGGTCCGGATGACGCAAGCAGATTCCCTCTCATTATAGTAAGGGAAGGGATCTGCCACATATCTGGCGATAACTTAATGGACACTTATGTTGTTATTACCTATTTTGTAGTTGATTATTCACAATACTGCATGAATAGGTACATCATTTAATGTAATGGCTTAATTTATTATGCCTAAGTAATTGGAAAAAGGTTTTTAGAATTTTAGAAGAGCTATCGTGGCCCTTTTTCATTATAAATATATTCGTAAATCGTGTTACTATGTGTTCAACCTGCATCATTGTTTTTTTTCTACGGCGATATTGTGTCGAAATAGTAATTACATTAAAATGAGCATGGTACGTAACTAATGACTAACTTAATTGATTAAGGGCTTTGATATTTAGACGCCGTAAGAAGTAAGAACCATCATAAGATTTCGGCTGCCCTACGCAGAAATCAAGTATCTCGAAATTTATCAAAAAAAAATTTTTTACATCATTCGATTCACTTTTTTAAAATACATTTTTCAGTATTTTATTTATTTTTTACTACTGAATAGTTTTGTAGTTACAGAACTTTCAAAAATCCAAGTATCTTTTTTCAACGGGGTATTCTACGCTAAAGTCAAGCATATACCCTAATTCTATCGTGAAATCAAGTATCTTGCGAAAGATACTTGAAATTCATATAGATTGCTAAGTTACTTGACTTTAGCGTAGAAATATTGATATAGATCGCTAAGTTACTTGACTTTAGCTAAGAAATTTTCATTTTATTAGGATACCAAAACCTTATATTTATATTTAAGTATTTAAATTTCGGGTAGAAATTGTCCTGTGGTACCTTTTTTAAATTAAACTAATGGATGCCTGTTTTTTCATACGTTTGTCAGTCATAGGTCGTATACGAGAAGTGTTATTTAAGTGCTTATTATCTGGTAACTGAAGTGTTTTCCTGGCTGTATAAATTATTTATAATGAAAAGACGCAAAGAATAGGATTTATATAAAGAATAATTTTATTCAAATGCTACCATAGGGCAAAACATATAGTTTCTATATGTTTAGAAAATAATAACTAGGGTAAAATTCGAGATGAGGAGTAGTTTCTACCACTAGCTAAATGTGATGAAAAATAATAAATATTACACTTTAAAGAATTTGTTATTGAAAAACGTGGTGGAAGGTTGCTTCAGAAACGGACATAGGACTATATTTTATAAAAAAATTGAATGAATAAATATAAAGTAGTGGAATTCTTACAGAAAAATATATAGTGTACGAATTACTTACTACATTACAAATCAATGTCTCAAGAGGTAGAGGTGTCAGAACAGCAAAAAGAAGAGATTTTGGAAATTAAGTGCCTTTAATGCCAAATAATTAGCAACTATTTTGAACAACAAGAAAATTCACAATCTGATTGAATACAGGAATTTAAACTAGTTAGTACAGATGTTTAAATAAGGTTGATATGGATACCTTTATCTTTATGTTCTGTACCAGGTGTAAGTAAAAATATGTATATATTGTATGTTGATTTGCAGATTAATTGAACAAAACTATAACTTTTTATTTTTACGTCTTCCATGCGTGCGTCCAGATATTCTCCATAGACTGTCGGGTTTGAAGTTCTTTTTTGGTTAGGTATGTAAGTAGTTTCCTACAAGTTAAGTAATTGATTTAAATTTTCAAGTATTTTTGTCGGAAATACATTGTTCCAGAAAAAAACTACACCCATGAATTTCAAAACAACTTGCATTCAAACAGAACAGGACCTTGATTTCTATGAAATACTTCAATACCTACTGCATTAATACTGAAATAATATATTTTACAGAAGCATGACATACACTAAATTATAGGCATCTAAAACGTAGTATAAAACATGCTTGTGTTTATAAACTTATCAACAAAAACCCTACCAAAGCACTAAAATATAAACAGATACTTGTTTCTTTGTAGAAAAGCTTTAAAATTATACTATCCAATTCTAGACAGAAACCTGTTTTTGCGTTTTAAAATGATTGTGCTCATAATTTTGAAAAAATAAATATAGTACACTATTAATGATATCTTGCTTAATAAAAAACGGCTATTATAAAAGCTATAATTTAACTAGTAACCATGCAATCAAGAAAAGTCTAAAAAAAACGTTTTTTCGCTCTCCTGTAAAATTTGACAAAACACAGATACTTGATTTCTGCATAGGGCAGCCGATTTAATAAATAATAATCCAATAATAGTAGCTAGCCTGGGTAATTTATGGTTATGACATAGTAGGTAAAGGTGGAATTCTGTAGTGACTTTGCGTACGAACCTATACATAGAGGGTTTGAATCGTGAGGGAGTTGCCCATGGTTACAATCTTAAAAATACGTAATTATATAATTAATGTTGATTTATATCTGTCTGTGTAATGTACCAACAAAAATTTTTGGACAAAAGGTGTGGTATTCCAACGGAATGCTCATAAATGGTGATGCTCTGATGGACCGATTTACTGTTTACCGACAAAGCTATCTTTGTTTAAGGATGGCCAAAATTTGTTTCTTTCCAAACAGGCTGAATTAGAAAACCTTGTTTGAATACCGCATCGCATCGTAACGTGAGACTGTGTTACGTCGATACATTAAGCACCACTTATGTTACGCAGGCAGGCGGGATAAAAGCTTTTCCCATATGTTACGTCTTTATTCCGTCACGAAAAACTCCCTTATGTGCATTTTAATATCAAAATTACACTGAAAACGTATTGATCAGGACTCAGTCGCATGCGTGCGAGCGGAAAAACCTGATTCAATATATTTAATTAATCAAATTGGTATTAAATTTATGTAGCGGTCTCAAAATTTAAATGTGCTACAGAATCAAAGTAACCCACATAATGCGATGTTGTTTTGTTTGTTAAATGCCACCCTAATAGGATTGTTACTTAATATTTTACGAAGAGGAAGGGTGAAAAGGATAGATAATGATGTTGACTTGGCACCATCGGGATTATTTGCGGAAAAATGCCACGAATATAATAAAGGCTGACTGACACATGTTTGGGTATAAAATCTTTAAAGGCATATTTAGGCTAGCTTTAGTACTGGTAGGCTAGTACCGTTTTTGGCATTCTATTAGTTACAGGTCGTAAAATTTCATGATAAATAATTGATGTACGGTATCAAATTCTTATATTTATCAAGTTTCCTTTAATGCAATAAAAATTCTTGTTAAAAAGTAATCGTTGTCGGCTGCACATTTCATCTACGCCTTCCGATGTTCTGGGGATCAATTTGTGTCTCAATTCAACGACTACCTAATAACCTATCGCCAATATAATGCTCAATAAAATATACTTATCATTATCGTCTCTCGTTCCATACAAATAGTTATTCTGTACGGTCATCAATCAAAGCCTCCGCAACGCCGGATATTGACAATCGGCATACGTAAACAGTTTTTGTGACACCAGCCATCATTGCATCAATTATTCAGCGGCTATCAATTCTATTGCTATGTTCATGTAATAGGTTTGTTTGATGATACGTTTGAACAAATGAGTATCTTCAAATATTTATTGTATATGTCAAATTACGCATAGGAATTATTAAACTAATCGTCCTTGAGAGCTTTTATCAAGGCGTAAACCAGTATTAAATTTCAGAATAGTTCACATCTTCATTGATTTTCTTTTATTTTTTAAGGTGCATTTAGACTAAACGAGCATTCACTCATTCTATCCCCCACTCTAAGAAATCAATGAATATCGACAAATCATGTTTTGTGTAACGAACGAATTTCGTGCAGTGTGGGATAGAATGAGCGAATGCTCGTTTGGTCTAAATACTCTTTTACATGATGTTGGCAAGGAAGCATACGGTGCCTGATGGTAAATAGCTACCTGTAGCCTATGGAAGCTGGTAACTTAAAAGGTGTCAAATGTTGTTCAGACTCTAGAACTGTTATTAAGGGTCTACCTAAATTAACCGATGCAGAATCGGTTTAAGTCGGTTGAAAAAAGTTATATGTCGATGGCATAAAAGCGAAAAATCCGATGCCGCGTCGTCGGCTGAGCCTACACATGCCGATCCGTGCGACGTCTTTTTCACTCTGATACCGTCGTCATAAAGCGTTTTTCTTTTCGACCGGCTTAAGCCGATTCCGCGTTGATTGATTTAGGGAGATCCTTAATGTTACTAATCGAAGTCAGAGTCACATTCAAACATTACTTATGATGTCGATTTTGGTGGGCCATTCATTGTCAGTCCGAAAAACAAAAGTTGTCCACTCGGTGGTCAAAAGTCGACAGCTTTTATAAATCTATGTTACGATTTCATTGCATAGGGCTATAGACCGGGGAAGGCGGGGACCCTAGTTGTACCGTCAATTGTTTTATCTCAAAATTAGCACAGGAATTCCTTAACTTTAGGTATATCCACAGAAAAGACGATTTATAACCTAAATCTGACAATGACCCTGGTACCGCATTGATATTTCACTAACCCTTCCCAACTCCTACTTATATTTGTAGAATTACCCACATGTTGAGCACGTACTAAATCCACATACGACAGATATAGGGGACACGGAGGGCAGCTCTCCGTTAATATTAAATGTAAATAGTCGAGTGGCCGAGGCTTGTAGCCGTACCATGAGATGCAGCCGCATTAATAACGTGGACGTACTTCTATCCGGCTTGCTCGCACCACTATGCGAGTACGAGAGTGATAGATAGAAAGTAAGTCCGCGTTAATAACGCGGCGGCAGTTCATGGTAAGCACATTGCATGCAGGAAACGGACGAGCTTGTGCTTTCAGTTTGTTTCTGAACTCGGATTAAATTTATTGTTTTTGTTCGACGCGGAACCGTAGGGATTTATAGATACCACGGACAAGGGAATAAACGAATCAGAACGCAGTTTTTGAATGTCCTCGGTTTAGGGTGGATTGGTGGAATTGTCAGCCTCTGTAGCCTAGTTGGTAGTTGGTAGTGACCCTGCACGAAGCTGGAGGTTCCGGGTTCAAATCCAGGCGAGGGCATTATTTGTGTATTAATTTATCACAAATGTTTGTTCCTTGGTCATGGCTGTCTATGTATGTATTTAAGTATCTGTATGTATCTATCTATTATATCGTCGCTTGGTACCCACATCACAAGCATTAATTTAGCTTACCGTGGGACTAGGTTAATTTGTGTCAGATGTCCCAAGATATTTATTGCAGGAAAATTGTGTATAATGAAACACTTTAAAGAAAAAAATATAAACAATGAACGCAAGTAAGTAGATGTTAAAATAATGGTCGAGCTAATCAATAAATGATTTCTACAGGCCACGGCCATTTTTAGAATGCAGTATTATTTAATTTTGAAAATAATAAAGTCTTTTTTCAGCGGAATATCCTATCTACGATATTTGAGGTACTTTCCCTTCATGTCCCATAATCTTGGGACACCCGGTATTATCTAACGTTACGTTACACCAATTGTAATCCCACACATCATCAGCCTATAATCAGTTCACTGCTGGACAGAGGCCTCTTCTATTACCCAAGCGTACGGACGCATTAGGAGGTAAATGCCCATAATCGCCACGCTGGGCAAGCGGGTTGGCGATCGCAGTAGTGTGTCCACTCCACTAATGATAATGCTGCTGCCCATCATCAATTTTCAATAAATAAATGGTCAGTGACACTTCGATCCCTTAGTCGACTCTTACGACACCCACGGGAAGAGTTGGAGTGGTGACAAATGTATTCTTACTGCCGTCACCACACGGCAAAAAAAAATCTAATCCCTAGTGGGTGAAAAAGAATTATTGACCAGATGAACACATAAACATGCATACTGACTTATCTACATTCAGCAATAAAAAAGTCTGCGAATTTTTTATGCTTCGCCCAAATCTGAATCGCAACGAGCCGATGGCTGTAAAGTGGATTATATGGACCGTTTCCGGCGGCCATCACCCTTGGCTTGTTAAACTTTAGGACTCAGTTTCAGACACGAACTCAACTAACTTGGCATTACAATGACGTTATTTCTAACGTTCTAAAACTAGTATAGTGGGAACTACTTATAGGCCGAATTCGTGTCTTGTTAGGTACCTAATGTTGAGTTATTTAGGATTAGGGACTAGGAACGGAGCCATACTAAGGAAATAATGAGAGGTGAATATCACTATCTAATTCCTTAGTGCAGCTTCGTCCCTGCAACTTACGCAAGAAGTTACAGCTGTAAGATTTGCCGTAAAGTAATTTATTATAAATCGCCAAATAGTTACGAACAATAACTCAAAGCAAAGAACACAAGTTCCCAGCCGAGTTTGTCAGCGTAAGCCGCGCATAGTTGCCTTTGCCGTTGCTTTAAATACAAACTTGCGGCATCAATGTCGGATCGGATCCGAAACAAATCTTAAGGACTAGTGAATATTAAAGACAGCAAAGAAAAAAATACCAATTATCACCATAGTGTGTCCTGGGCTTGTAAAAAAAATGATCTATACTTTTCTTTAAGATCGCTATTTAAATATAACCAGATGTCAAATCATTCACTTGTTCCATTTGACTCTTGTTTGTTGTTATTAAAAAAAACGTTGGCAATAAATTAACGTCTATATTGGCTTTTTGGATGACAATCAGTGATGTGCTCATACAATATACCTCATGTAAGGCCAGCCGTCCCTAGTAGTACCCTACTAGTAGCTCCGTCCCTATAACTTACGGAAGAACTTACAAGTGTACGGCGCCTTACATGTATGTATTAAACGTAGGTTCCTCTAACAGCCGAATATCCGAGTTAACCCTCATTATTAAGGTCACATTACGGTAATGTTGCAAAACATGTGTACAATATTAAACTCTCTGCATTGATAGTCTTTATTAGGCTTGTCGAGGAATCTTACCAAGTTTCCCTATCAACTAATTAGGACTCTTGCTCACGAAACTGATGTCGAGAAGAGAAACTTGCTACATTTATTATTAATCGCCACTCCTGCAGGATGATATTGCTTGGCCGATTGATTCCTGAGCCCTTGTTTGAACGGTTAGATTGGATCTTTAATAGGGATTTTCGTTGTTTACTGTAGGGAGCTAGGGAGTTTACTTTAAATTTTGATATTTATAGAATAGATGGTAGAATTTCTACGACGTTGATAATTTCATAAAGGAAAACATCGTTTCTGATAAAATACACAAATGCTGTTTTTAACTTCGCTCCTGAAGCAGTTATGTTGATTTGTTTAAAGGAGAGTGAACAACTTGTGTATTTTGAGTCATGACTCGTGACACATTTTTAAGTCTGTATTAAAACAAAAAAATATTTTCGTTGTTGTTGTGACGATGTCATAATTTGCTGATATAGAGCAATTGTAATGAATTGGGTTGGGAACCTATTTTTAACCGTTATTAATATTTGTTATCGTATAGTTGATGTTTGTGAATTGTAATTGTTAGTTTCATCATAAAAAGTATTAAGTAAGTACATTCAATTATTATTACTACTAATTGAATTAGTAGTCATTGAAATTTCAATTATGTTAATTTTAAATAATATACTTAACAGATACTGCGTAACCTACCAAACATCGGGAGTAAATGACTGTATTCTTCGTTATTTAATAATCTAGCGAATGCCTATGGAATATATTTTCAGCGAAATTGTTTAATAAATTAAAAACACGAGCGTGTGCCGGGTGTCCGGGGCCGAGCAAATGTTGCTTTTGTGGAAAACGGCCGCTTCCAATCTGCGCCTAAAACAAACGAACGACATGTGACATGTGCGGGGAAACGTTGGCCGGAGTTGGGCTCACGTATTCCCGATGCATGCCTATTTGAAAAGGTAATTCGATTAAACGCACCAGTATTAAGTGAGGTTTTGGATTATCTTCCTCTGGACTAAATATCTTAATTTCATAATAAATCTCCTATATTGAATTGTTGATTTCGGGCACATACCAATTTACGTTGTTACTAAGAACTACAATATACCTTCAAATTATATAAATCAGATGTTTTCATGGTGTTTTTCGCAAAAAAACTAACCAACTTTGACATTGACATGTCATGGAAAAGTTTGAATTCTTGGAATTCATCTTCTGGGTTCTTGGAATGCCATCCGTTTTTTACGAATTATATAGTAAAATACCCACTAACATTTACTCGTATACCTGTTAAAACCTAATCTTCGTTAAACTGGCATATCTGGTGGGTTATAGCTCTTGCCTTCGGCTTGGTGGCTAGAAGAGAAAACGAAGCCAATAAACATCAGTTTCAACGAATTCCTAGGCGACCTGTGTGTCCGACTCCAAACCGTTGTCATATGCAGAACACGCCAAAACATTAAAGCTTTGGAGATCTGCCTTAAATTATTCTAGGTCCAACAAATTGAGTTAGGTATAACTTTTACGAGTAAACGAGTTGCTAAATAACAAAGATAATGAACAGGCTTTTTGTCCCTTAATCGGAGTTTCTATGCGATTTTGATACACGTTTTTTTTGTTCATTACCATCACCACTTTATTTTCCGTTTTATAAAAGCAAATGGGACTATTATGCCAGAATAGCAGACAAACATGCGTCTGCTACAAGATAACTGAAAATGACTCCATTATTTATACACAGTTCGCCAATAATTTGGAAATGGTAATGGCTTGATTTGTGCGACGGAATAATCGCATAGAACTACCCTAATAAGCGAACGGTACGCGTGACATCTGAAAAAAGCCAATTAAGTTAAAAAAAAATGCATCGAAGATAACACATAACATAATATATACAAATGAAAACCCACAGAAGTACGTAGTAGTTACGAATATAATTTCAATATCATTTCTCTACCTATTCGAATAAATCGCTTTGAATCAATCATACTACTTATAAAAATAAAGTAATAATAAAACTCAGTACGAATACATAGGGTGATGAAGTCCAAAAGTACCAAATTCAGTAAATTGTATGCAAAAAGTACATTTATAACGGCCATTCGCGTGTTCAATAATCAATTTTATTCAGACTTCTAAAGTTACACATTTATTTTAATTAAACGATTGTAAAAATCTCTAAAAACCAAACATAAACTAAGATACATTACCATTAATGCATATTTCTTGAACGAGGCTCATCCACTAAAAGCTGCCTTTGCATATCTTGCAGCTCGTGCATTTTGTGCAATAAACATTTTGCGACGTGTGCACCGTGTGTCACCTGGTGCAGCAGCGAAACGCTTTTATTTTACTACTAGCACATTTCTATGCAAATTGGATTTCGAGAGATATGTATGTAAATAGTGAGAGTTTATATATTTAATATCTCGTGCTTGTTTAAAGTTGGATTACTTATCTATTGGATATATTCGTGTTTTTAGAATAAACCTACCTGTTTGATAGAATATAGTAGGTACTAAAACATTATGAATTTATAAAAGGACAGTGATTCTCCTAATTGATTCTCAGTGCTATAAAATATCAAAGCTTTATGTTATGATCTGAAAATAAATACAAGTAGTTAATTATTTAGCTCAAGCGTGATTAAATATTACTTAGTTATTAAAGAAAATGAATTTAATATTGATTGGGTCGTTCGGCATGTTTTTCGGGATAAGAGTGTCTACATTAGACGCTAAAGATTATGAAAATGGAATAAAGTGCAAAAGTGTAATCGTCTAATTTACCTCGACTGTACCAAGTGTATTAGATACATGCAATGTAAATTTGTGAGCCCATTTACTCGTGTGCACCATGTGTCACCTGTAACGGCGCTGCGCTCATTCCCTGCAAGCAGTCATTTCCATGCAAATTACATTTCGCGAAATAACTTTCCCAGCCAGTGTTTGTTTTTGTTTATTGTAGGTACGTACTGTTGTTTCGACAGCACGAAATGTTGTTAAAGTATGGCCTTCACGTAGCCAAGTTCGTACAGATCTTCATGTTTGTTTTTCATATTGGATTTAACTATCTGTAATACAGCATAAATTCCGCTAAATGCCTACAAGTAAGTCTTAATTGAGATTACCGTGGGACTAGGTCGATTTGTGTAAGATTGTTCTGTGATATTTATTTGTAACAAGTTGAGTAGCTGCAAAATCAAAAAGGAGTATTTCAGGCAGAATTATTCTATTAAACGTTGGTTGTATAAGGTAAGATGTATATAAAAATGCTCAAAAATATGGCCCAGTGCACTTTGATTCTGTGTAATAATAACGTCGTAACATATTTATAAGAGGAATCTTTCGATACATATTTTTGCATTTGACTATACTTACGTGAACGGTCAAATCGGAATAAATAACGAGGAAATGCAGAAAAGGAGCTTCAAAGTAAGCGAGAGAACGCGCGAGGCCGTAGGCTATGGCCGAAGTCTAGAGGGACTCAGTACGGAAACAGATTCTAGGAAATTGCGCCTGTCCCTGAGATACAACTGATATTCTCGTCTGCACAAGTGCATGCATAAATCTCAATGCATTTACAAGTACTTTAGTTGTATAAGGGATTTTTGACTCTAACAAGACTGCTAACAGTGGTAACTACAGTCAAGTAAGTTATAAAAAAAGATACATTTGGAATTTAAATTTTAAGCAAGTTTTACGATATAATTGTTGCTACCTTGCATGTGTTGGCTGTAGGATTCTCTAGCGCACTGGAGACTTTCTGATCATCCTGTTCATCTTGTTGGTGCAAGAGAGAGAGGCAGAAATATCATACATGGTGCATGAGCTGTGTACTAATTTCACTGCAAGCATAGTTTCCATGCAAATGGAATCTCGTGGAATAACTTTCCTTAGCGAGGAACACTGGTGTTTGTAAATTGGATGAAGCCACACATACATAAAAGGATACCTGCAATGCAGCAAACTTTACAGACCTACGCATCCTGTTGAAATATTTCATAAGCCGGCTCGAGCGAGGAGTTGGAAACGGTTTTTACAGGCAAGCCCCGCTTAGCAACGCGTTAATGTGTGGGTTTACGGGTGTCCTACCCATATCGCCTTTATCTTTTGTGATTCGCAATACCATTAAATTTATCAGATGTAAATATAACTACAGTTTGTATAATGTAACACGTGCGAGAAGGTTTCCAATATTTATAGATACATGAGAAATACTTTAGGAGTTAATTTTTATACAATTAGGTATGCGATCCGGCATCTAAACATCTACATACAATAGACGTTTCGGAATTTGGATGAACGATATCATACTCTTCAAGGGTATAGGTACAAAATACATAACAAAATATGTAGCAACATATCCGTAACGAAATATTCGTATAGTGCAATTACTTATCTTGGATGACTTACACATGTACGCAACGTAGCCAAAAAGAAAAAGAAATAAAGTTAGCGACGAATATTTCAAATCCACGCTTGTTTGTATTGCCGCACGCAGCCTCAGATTTATATCGTACTTGACTTTATATGGAGTAATAGAAACAATGCTATACTTCATGCATGACACAGCTTTAAACCGCTCTTTATTTTTGCCTGCCTTTATTCTTGTGCAGAAAATGGCCGGATAATCTTGCTCTCTGTTGAGGGTGGAATTAAAAATTCAGCTCGTTTTCAGACAAACACCGTGCCAGTTTTTAAGAAAAATAGTTTGCATATTTAATGCGCAAGGAGCGAGTGTAACTAGTCATACTCATAACCTCTAGCCGCCTAAAAGTCTACTAAAAGGTCTCCTCAAACAAAAGAAATCATATTCTGTTTCCTACACTATTCTTTCAAAATTTACAGACAAATATTACTATCTAAGCTTCAGAAGGTTAAGTTAAAAGGTATATTCCAATTTTCGCAGAGCGCAAGTCGTTTGGAAAATCTGTGTTGAATCTTTCAGTCTGATCCTTTGTAAGCATGTAATTTTCGTCTTTAAGGCAGGAAAGTGAGGGAAGTATCCGAAAGTAGGTTGCAATAAAAGCGATGTCGATGTCTCGGCGGACGCGTCACTCGCTCGTAACCGCCGGACTGGAATTTAGAATTCGTAACGTTAGGACATGATAGCGACGTAGCCTAGATAGCTTTGGGACTATCACGGGTTTCAGAAGATTGCAAACGTTTTATGTATCTGTTGACGTAGTAAATATTAGGTAAACTAGGGTTTTATTCGGAATTGCAAAACTGAACATTTATGATTGATTACTTCAAAACATAAATCTTTATGATAGTCTAAAGATACCTCTCTTATTTTACATAGTAGCTAGAATTCAATTATAAAACCCCGCAATTCAACATATTATCAAGTAGTTGTTTATTACCTGCCAATACAAAGTGTAAAGTGTAATAAACAGAATACCTACAGCTCGAATCATACCGTCTACCAAAACACAACCAAATAAGGTACTTATTTGTTTTACCTACTGTGTCTTTGATCACTCTGATTAATTACATAAAATAACCCCAATAAACTATATTAACCGCTCGAATCACATTTATTACTTTCACGTAACTGAAATTGAATTAGTACCCTTACTATGCGTTTGCTGCCATATTAGCAATGAAAATGATATTAGCAAATGCACTGCGAATGATGTTACGTTATCGATAGCGAATGCTGTCTCTTGAAACGAATGGTAGAGGTATAGATCTCCCGCGGGATATCTCTTAAATAAGAGCGTTTTCAAATTGTCGATATAAAATGTAGGATCTGATACCCCTGAAACAATTTGAATCTGTTTGGTTCGACATAGACGCACACTAACAAATATTTTCGGTCTGACAGACATCCGATGTGATTTCCAATATCTATGTATACGTATGTCTTTTATAATTATGTTATTTACTTCCGTTGGCACTACAACCCTTTTGTTGTTCTTGGTTACCAATCTTTCCCCAACAATATGGATTCTTTTGGATAACATTTCGGAGCATTTGGGTTTTCATTTTGTACGATAGTTGGCCCTACGAAGAATCTTCTTACTTTACCCGACCGCGTACTGGCGGGAAATGCAACACAGGAGGAGTCAGTTTCCGTTATTACTTTACATTGAGCAAGACCTTAAGTAAATTACTACAGAGGAGCACACACCTATTTCACTCACCCCAAATCTTATGCAACATCCTTTTGGGGATCGTACAATATGAAAAAGCTCTTACAATGAGCATGGCATGAGTTGCGCAAGTAAGTTTCCAATTTCCCCGGGAAGTTGGGGCATATGTGTCGCCGATCCATTGACGTGTGTCGTAATACTCGTAATACAGATACCTATGAGTTATACGTATACGTGTGTATCGTGTTTCGTCTTTGAAACTACTTTATATTATCAACCCTGCGTAGGTGGTTGTTACAATTTGCAAAAAATGCTTTTGTATTATTCGGATGTCTTCCACTATACTTATTTTAGGATTTGAGAAATATTACGACGTTGCGCGACTTCTAGTATCGCATATTTTAAACTTATCGATATTTTCTTTCCATTTACGTGTAGAACGGGCCGCCTGATGGTAAGAAACCACCGTAGCATAAGGAGGCCTGACATTTACGGTAGCATTTTATACCGGAATCTAGGTCCTGTGTCCTGAAGAAAGGGAGGCGAGTCCTTTAAGATTGCAAATTCCTTGTTGTTTTTATCATGATGGCGTGTGCAAGAAATACTGTAGGTATTGAGCCACGTTTTAAATGTATAATTACAGAATGTTTTTTTTATTTACCGTTCGTAGAGGGTTAAAATCCGATTCAGAAAAAATAACAGTTGTTCAATAAATTTCCGCCTACTAATATCTAAGGGATTGTGTGGATCATCAGAGTATTCTTCTCGATTCGGATGTAGTTCCCATAGTAAAAGTCATCAATACGAGTATGACTTCAGAATTAACCCTAAAATTGGAACGATGATTAAAAAATCATCCTATATGTGACCAATAACCTTTCGCTAAATAAACTTGTGTTTGGAACAGAATTAATATACTTACGAAATAGATACATACGAGTACAGTAGGTACATAGCCTGGTTAACTGATATTGAATAAGCGACCGCTCGGATCTGTTAAATCACGTCGCACAAGTTAGTTCCCAAGCCCCGGGAAGTTGGCGACACATGCCGCCGATCAATGGCGTACGTGTCGCCCATGTGTTGATACTGCGAGATACATTTATGTGTGTACTTAATATTATAGAAAGAGTTATATTCGTAATTAGTCAGAAGTAAATTTCTAGTAGTAGGTCGTCCTGCGGCCGCATACGTCACAACAATCGGACCTAATTTATCGGATTAATTATTTCTTCATACATGGTGGTTAGTGAGTAACCCGACAAACTTGGAAGGTGCATTCCTGAACACATTTTGAGGCTATTATGTCATATGATTCATAATAATTCTGTAATTTTTGTACTTAGGATAAGGTAGTAGTTTAGACTAGTTTTAAGGTTATAATTATTTGCTGTGCCCTTACAGGGTATCATATCTGACATGTATTGTATTTTATATGAAGTTATAATAGCATGAATGAATGAATATAAATGAATGAACTTTTCAGCTTAGTTTAAGAGATAGTTTTTTGAAAAACATGTCATTATTTTTATCATAAGTCACTGAACAATGCCTGCACGATTAAAATTCTTATAGAATTTTTTTTGTTAGAAAATGACATATGTCACTTTTTTTTACTTCTTTTGTCATCAAAAATGCTTTGGTAAAGTCTATCGGTATACTCAGGAACAGCCTGTATAATCAGGATAGAACTTCACTTTAGGTAAGTTTGTCCTGTAATTATTACTTGAACGTAGTGCATGATGCACAAATTAGCGTTTAATGAAGTATCCTGTTATCAAGTTTCCATGAGGATTTCCGTTACATGTTGATAGCGAGAGAGTAAGCTATGATATCTGCGATAAGAACGAACAAATGATTAGCGGTGGTGTAAATAAAAGAGCTAAAACTTTTATTTACACGGAAGTGCTTAATATTTTGGTATTTTTTGTCGCACATAGCTTACTCGTTTGCTGTGGGACCAGGGGGGCTACCATGACGTACTAATGCGGTTCAGTTTAGGTCGAGAGAAAGAGACAAGGCTGTACGAGTGTACGAGTCGTATATCACTGTCGCTTTCTCTGAACCTAAACTGAATCGCATTAGTTTGTCATGGTAATCCCCCAGGTGTCTTATGATGGTCACGCGTTTACCGTTTACCAGGCTATGCGTCACTTTCGCACTCGCTTGTCAGAACGTGACGGCAACGATGTCAAACGATAAAACACTGGGGTCATCACAACTATCATAAGATTAATTCATAAGCCTACATACAGTGCCTCACTAATAGCTACGGCGTAGCGATACGATTGTAGCTACGGCGTAGCGTTGCGACTGTGCCTACATACGCATAGCTAATATTGTTTGGGAAAAGGGTGCGCAACAACTTTAACCTCGTAAGGCCCAGTGTCCTATTTTTATGACAGCAAAGTTTACGTCATATTTTCAAAGAAATATGAATTTAGTCTTGTATGTCCCAGAATTAAATATAATATGTCCTTTTGTTAGGACAGGATTATTTATTTCTATTGACCTAAAAATAGAATGGGACTTACGAGTTTATAGACCTTGTCCCATTGGCAAAAATAAGGACAGCCCTGAATTAAATATATATAATAAAACATAAGTACGTACACCAAACTATTAACCCTTTGCAAGTCGATCACGAACTTAACTCGTTATTTTCGCAGTTATGATCTTAAACTCTATTGATAGTGCATTAGAGTACAAATTTAAACGAACGTTTGTTTTTGCCGGCTGTGAAAGGGTTAAACTTTTGTGGAATCGTTTTTTCTGGGTTCTATTCTAAGTGTTCTCTAAGAGTTTTCTTAAAGTTTTGCACGCAAAACCGATGACTACGTACAAAAATATCTTGGATTAACTGTCCCTGAAATACTAAGGCTTGTGTTTATAAATATGACTCAAAACGATTTATAAATGGAAGTACGTATTTTATTTTATTTGTTAATGTGAAATTTGGCATTTACAAAGTAGTTCTAGTGAAACCAACACAATTGTTTTCCAAGTTATTTTTGTTTTTCTCTTCTCGCTCACTTACCCTGAAAACCAGCGTCGTGACATCTAACATCATCAGCCTATAATAGTCCACTGCTGGACATAGGCCTCTCCTATTAAGTGTGCTTATAGACGCATCAGGACGGCCCATAATCTCCACGCTGGGCAAGCGGATTGGCGATCGCAGTAGCAAATGTGTCCACTATGATGACGCTGCTGCCTATATATCATCAATCTTTTATCATGGTAATCCCCCAGGTGTCTTATGATGGTCACGTGTTTACCGTTTATCGTGCTACGCGTCACTTTCGCACTCGTTTGTCATAACGTGACGGCAACGATGTCAAACGATAAAACACTGGGGTCATCACAACTATCATAGATTCATAAGCCTACATACAGTGCCTCACTAATAGCTACGGCGTAGCGATACGATTGTAGCTACGGCGTAGCGTTGCGACTGTGCCTACATACGCATAGCTAATATTGTTTGGGAATAGGGTGCGCAACAACTTTAACCTCGTGAGGCCCAGTGTCCTATTTTTATGACACCAAAATTTACGTCATATTTTCAAAGATATATGAATTTATTGTCTTGAATGTCCCAGAATTGAATATAAATATGTCCTTTTGTTAGGACAGGATTATTTATTTCTCTTGACCTAAAAATAGAATGGGGCTTACGAGTATATAGCAGGGATCGGAAACCGTTATTATTTTCAAACCGTTACCATACGTCAACCCCAAACCATAATCATAAAGTTTTTGTTCTCATTAACCGATACTTCTTAATGTTCTTTGACGGAACGCTTAATGGCCGATTCTGTTCTCAACGAACGGAATAATAACGGTTTTCCTAATTCTGTTGTAAGAGATGAACTGTCATGTCATGTTCTTCTTATAAAGTTTCCGTTACGGTTAATGTTCTTTCAAACGTTTTTGGCCGCGAACGCTACGTTTAGTGTTCTTGGGAACGGAATAATAGTGGTTTTCCTGTCAAAATTGATTTGAACAAATAGACAATCACATGTGGTGCCTATTCTCCGATTAATCGAGATTGAATGTCGTATGGTTTGTATAAGGAAAACGTATTGAAATGACGTTTCGTGTCGTTTACTATTTTAATATTTATGGATACTGGAATAGAGACCCACTAGAAATTTAAAATCTGTTCCAAATTTAAACGCATAACCGAACGTAGTTAAGGAAAAAGGACGCAATACACTACAATCTGCCAATTTGTTTTAAATCCTATGTCAAAAGGAAAAGCCATCAATTTAAGTGACAAAGTGGCACCTTTTCGTTCATCTTTTCACCGCCACGTCAAAAAATAAAAGCGAGCAACACACGCCAAGCAACAAATTGCATGTAAACAACTAACTCAACAAAGTAAGTATCAGCTTCGTAGTGTTAAACGAACATATATTTTATCAGTTATATCAATTCATTGGCGGCGAAAAAATGTCCTTACCTACTGTTATCAGGAGGTAATGTTATGATTACAGTCACGTTAATTCCTATAGCAAGGCTAGCATATCTTGTGTTTAACATCAACTTGCCGCCACACTTCTCTTTTTAACCCGGGGAGCATGACCCAGGGTATCTCATACCCACCCCTGTCACTTATGTCAATAATGACAAAGTCTATTTTCCAATGACATTTTTTCACCTCATGCTCGTCGGGTTAATCTATACAATTGAAAAAAGACGCGTAGCTGCGAGTTGCTTGTTAATTCAGAGTTTGCAATCTGTCACCAACCTCTTTTGAGAAACTGAACTTGCTTTTCAAAATAGGTCGATAGATCTGAGTCCGTAGCTATGTTAGCTAACGTGCCGTTTTATTCTCTTTGGTGCCAATCGCTACGCTACGCTGAGCAGGTAGTGTATCGTAGTTTTCTCTCTGTCACTCTTTCTTATTGGTGTGACGAAGACAGTTGAGTTTCGTTCGCGACTGAACATTAGCGATTGGCATATTGGCTACACAACCTGTTCATATAATCATTTCATCGCCAACACCGTTAACTAATGTGTCTTGATGTTTTATGAATAAGGCAATTGGACTGGATGCGTCTAAGAGTTACGAATAAATGCAAAGTCATTTGCAGACACCAATAAACTAACATGTTTTACCACAAAAATCAACTATATTCCAAATAGCTGACTGGTGAGTCGTGAGACTGGTGACTTGCTTCAACCTTTTCAACGCCACGTAAAACTATAAAAGCTAAATTTGAACTTTACGCACGTGCATAGTTACATATTATTTTGTGGATGGTGACTTACAAATAGTCTTTGGCGTTGAAACTCTCTTGTTAATCAGTACCTACCAATATATCAGTCATTGTCCAATCTAATTGAAACCTTGTGGACGGCGATAACGGTTATGTTGGTAACACTGTTTCAACGCCAAAGACCGATATACAAGTCACAGATCAATAGAGACCTAGTCGCACTTGCTTATAGTTTTTGACAAATTCCTTTGTGACACTTTGGTGGCGTGGATGGAGTGACAGCTGCTGTTTTTGCCGTGGCATTGAAAAGGTTAGTGTTATGATGAGGTAAAAATTGTATTGACAGCGGTATCGTCATGGTTCGTCTCAGTAAACTTAGCACAGGATCAGTGCGACAATATGTCGCCGCGAGATAGATTATCCATCTCCCTTTTATTCATATTGTTGGTAAAAGCCGCCGTGTGGTGACGGCAGTAAGAATACATTTGTCACCACCCCAACTCCTCCTGCGGGTGTCGTAAGAGTCGACTAAGGGATTGAAGTGTCACTGACCATTTTACAAGATTGATGATGGGCAGCAGCGTCATCATAGTGGGCACATTACTGCGATTGCCAATCCGCTTGCCCAGCGTGGCGATTATGGGCATTTACCTCCTAATGCGTCTATACGCATAGTTAATAGGAGAGGCCTACGTCCAGCAGTGGACTAACATAGGCTGATGATGATGTTGGTAAAAGATAGAAAATCTATACATGTAGCGATAACATACTGACATAGCAATCATGTGCTAAGCGTACAGTATAGTTCGAGAAATATAAATTGAACGTTTATTTTTACTATAATGTAGGTAGAAAGTTACCAATTTATATTTCACGAACTGTACTCTCAGTCGTCGTATGTCAAGTTCTTAAATTGATGCCGTTCTGATTGTGTCACTAATTTTTTATAGTTAGCATATAGTATAGCAAGATAGTAGTTAGAGCAACACACCCAAAGAAGATGTTGACGAAGGCTTAAATGAGCAATATGAAATAGACAATACAACAAATTACCAAAGTTGATATAGTTGACCCCAGTTAAAATGACGAATCAAGAATGGGTGACAAAGACAGATCGGGACCAATTCAAGATTTTAAGAAAAAACAATTGAGACGTCACTGAAAATAAAACTAAGGCTGCGTTTCACCAAACTTTTATCGGTCCAGAATCGAAATCTTTGATAGAGTTAACTGGGTTGGCGTGTGTACCTACTAAAACTAAAAAAGGAAAAAGACTATATATATTCATATTTATTTATTCGTGGTTAGCTTGGTCTTCCACATTCCAGCGTTTCACCGCTGCCGCTGGAGTCAGCATATGAGTATATGACCGCAGCTGATCTGATGATAACGAGTACTTTTGCGCACTGAGGTTGCAACGCAACAAATACTCATCACTGCTATCTCAAAGGGAAAAGGATTCTTGCTATATCAAAGGGTTCCAGGATGGCTGGCACATACGCGGGTTAGGTCCTCTGGCATGGCATCTTCCACTTTCTTCTATGCTGGTATACCAAGGCATCCATTCAGGTGTCTTCATATCAAAGGGTCCATGGTATCTAAGGCTGTGGAACACGGCACCTCATTAGTTTGATTTGAGCGATTAAAAAAAATTACATTCTTATGGCGGCCTAACTATTTTTAGTATAAAATAGATTATGTGAGAAGCAACACCAAGTATGACTTTTGCGTCTATCTTCATCTAGTTGTTTGCTAGAGCTTCTTGAGTGAGGTTGGTTATTTGGCGGGCAAAATCTTGGCAAAATATAGACATAAATTTTTCAAAACAGGGTGGTATTAAATGAAAAAAAAACCCATGACCTGTAATAAAATGACAACAGTAGATTACATTGATAGTAGTTTTATTGGAAAAAGCTAATCAGAAAATAAGTTATGGCTTTGGGCAATTTTATCCAGTACTTTAGCAAATGGACATTGAAAACATTGCCCATCATGAAAAATAGCCTACAGTTGTCACTTTCAAGTTTTACCACTTTATGAAAATAGCGGAGGGTAATGTTTTTTCAGTAAATTACGTTTTTATAACTCCGTTATTTTATTTTACGTGTACAAAATGTTCGGAACCAATAACTTTAGGTACTCTCAATTGTCAGTTTCGTTGTCTGCTGCTTCGTTAGTGGGCTGATATTTATATCAATTTAATATTATCTTGATTCCCATTCAAAAAATGGTTTTATTATTATTGCATTAAAACAAATAATACATTTTGGACTGTTTTACTTCACTAGTATATTAATACTTTGAACAAAAGTTAAACGTCTTTAGTTTAGATATCTACTTAAAAGTGACAACCCTAGCATTTGCGAATTGCGTTAGTGGACCTTGTATGAAAAAGAGCGAAAACGGGTAGGTAACATTGCCCAACCAATTTACTCAAAATTGTTTATACTTATCCCTGAGTTATAAACATGAAATGGTAGAATTGCCCAAAAACCTTCTGTGATCGTAGTATTATTGTCATACGAGCTATTTTTAAGCACTAAATTGAGGTGGGCAATGTTGGTCAAGAACGAGATTACTTTGCTCGTCTTCTATAGGTGCATTCAGACCAAAAGAACATTCGCTATTCTAACCTCCCACTCTACGAAATTCGATCGTTACACAAAACGTGATTGGTTGATTTCGTAGAGCGGGGGATAGAACAGCGAATGCTCTTTTGGTTTGCACGCACCTTAACACGATGAACGCCACGCCAAAAATGTAGTCTTTCCATTGGAGGCACAGGGGTCACCGGTGAGCCTAACCATGTTGAACCATTGGGGCCACGGGGGTCACCGGTGAGCCGTCGCGAGCCTTCATTTCAAACCTGTTTTACAGGCCACCGTTCACTTATTCCATCCGAAAACGTATGCAGGGTGAGCCGTGTGGCCCTAGAGAAGATACAAATTGCCTTGGTTCTTTTGTACTGTAAAGGACTTATGATTTTTTCGTCATTTTGTGAACTTAGTTAAGGTTGGCTTACTCGTCATAGGTAAAATATAGTTGAAGACTTGCAAATAAAGATTTTAAATATAGAGTTTGGTAAAAAAATAAAGTAAATTAGTTTTTAATGCTTATAATTATTTTTTATTTACCTAATTTTAAGCATATAATACAACTTTTAGTTAAGTTTAAAAATAGGTAACGTCGTCGACTTACTCGCTATCAAGATGACACTAAAGTTTAAAAAAGCTTGTATTCTTGAGCTTTTCATAAAACAATTTATCACAATTGGCATAGTAAACTTAAAGGTACCTATTCATTATAATTATAATTCTTATCAAAAATAACAAAAGTACAAAATCATAATTAGTGAGTTCTGTCATGGTTTTGCTCCGGAATTGTTTAGAAGGAAGCTACTTTTTATATCGAGGGGGGGGCATTATTTCCAGATCGACGGAGTTGCTATGGGTAGCCCTGTGGCACTGGTTTTAGTAAATATCTAGATGGAGTATTTTGAGGCCAGCATAGATCTGCAACCATGGGCAGTGAAATTATGGAAGCGGTATGTCGATGATGTCTTCTGCGTTATGAGAGGTGGCAAGCATGAAGTTGAGCAATTACTCTAGTATCTCAATTCCATTCATACTAAAGTCAAATTCACATATGAATTGGAATCGGAGCATAGTTTGCCTTTTCTGGACGTGAAGGTGATGATAGGTCGAGATGATGGTTCTTTGGTGCACACTGTTTACAAGTAGGAAGCCCACACACACAGACAGGTATTTGAACGCTCTGTCTTACCACCACCCCCGGCAGCTTCAGTCTGTGGTTAATTCTCTAAAGAACAGAGCACATGACCTTTGTGACCCTGAATTTCTGGAAATTGAGTTATCGCACGTTCATGAGGTTCTGAAGAGAAATGGCTACATAATGAACAGACGGCAACCCAGACAAATACCGAGGTAGAACCATTCAGATGTTGCGAGGCGACCAGCATTTTTGCCTTATGTCAGGGCTGTAACGGACAAAGTAGGTACGCTTTTGAATAAGTATTCCATACCAACCGTTTATATGCCGTTATCAAAGGTGGCATCTAAGGTATCTAAGGTCGCCTAAGGATGTTTTACCTTATCACACACCGGGCGTTTATATAAGATCGATTGTAGCTGTGGTAGTTCCTATATTGGGGAAACTAAACGCACCATAGCGGAAAGGGTCAAGGAACATATCACGGCTGTTAAAAAGCGTCAAACGAATAGGTGTGCTGTGGCCGAGCATTTGTTGGAGTCTGGATAAAAAAATCTTTACTTTTTTATAAAATACTTTTTAAATACTAAGTTTTAAAACTTCGCGATCATTTAGCTCGTAGTTGGCAAACAAGTACGTAAATTCAAGTGTTATTAAAAGGACTACTTCAGATGGCAAAAAAATACACGTGATATTGGCTAGGGGGGGGGGGGTCCTGAAAATATCACCAAATATCACCATGGGGGCTGGGGGGGGTTTAAAACATACCAAAATCGTATGACGTGATTAATGGACAAGCCCTACCTAATATGTATACCTACAACTAATTGCAAATGGTCACTGATCTAAGCAATGGGCGGACAGACAGACGGACTACCGCACGAAACGATAGATGAAGAGTGATAGAGCGCTGACACACTCTAGCACCATGCTTAGAGGAGTATGCTGACGGATAGACAGACGGACTAACGGACAGACAGACGGACAGACGGACATGGTGAAACTATAAGGGTTTTTTATTTTTTTATTTGAACTACGCCCGATCATAACAATTTTTTTTTAACGAAAAAAGTGTTAACGCTTTCACAGCCAGTAACAAAAAAGCTCGTTTAAATTTGAATTCTAAAATGTTATTAACAGAGTTCTTAATCACAATTGCGGAAATAACGCATAATTTATTTTTATTTTTTGTTACTGGACATTGTTTGTTAAGAATTATTTCTATTTCTAGACGGATCCAAGAATAGATGGATGGAAAGAAGGACTAACCAACAGATAGATAGACAGTCAGACGGACGGACGAACAGACAGACAGACTGACATGACGAAATTGTAAGGGTTCCTAATTTACTACGGAACCATAAAAAGTACTTACACCCAGAATAATTGAAAAGGCAATCATTTCAAGTAATATCCGGTCGAAATATGTTTCTTTGCAGAAATAAACGGGCAGACAGACGGACGGACAGACATACAGACCGACAGATAAACACACAGACAGACAACGGATGGACAGATGAACAGACAGACAGACATACAGACACATAGACACACAGACAGACACTCAGATAGATAGACAGAAAGATCGACAGATGAACAGACAGACAGACAGACAGGCAGACAGACAGACAGACAGACAGAAAGATCGACAGATGAACAGACAGACGGCAGACCGTCAGACAGACAGACAAACAGACAGACAGACGGAGATGGCGAAAATGTAAGGGTTCCTAATTTACTACAGAACCGTAAAAAGTAATTACAGCCAGAATAATTGAAAAGGCAACCATTTTAAATAATATCCGGTCGAAATATGTTTCTTTGCAGAAATAAACGGTTGGAAAGACGGACGGACAGACATACAGACCGACAGACAAACAGACATACAAACACACAGACAGACAGACAGACAGATAGACAAACAGACGGATGGACAGATGAACAGACAGACAGACATACAGAGAGACATACAGACAGACACATAGAAGGATAGACAGAAAGGTCGACGGATGAACAGACAAACAGACAGACAGACGGAAAGATCGACAGATGAACAGACAGACAGACGGACAGACAGACAGACAGACAGACGGACGGAAAGATCGACAGATGAACAGACAGACAGACGGACAGACCGTCAGACAGACAGACAGACAGACGGACGGAAAGATCGACAGATGAACAGACAGACAGATGGACAGACCATCAGATAGACAGACAGACAAACAGACAGACAGAGGGATGAATAGATGAACAGACAGACATACATACAGACAGACAGACATTTCAAGTAATATCCGGTCGAAATATGTTTCTTTGCAGAAATAAACGGGCAGACAGACGGACGGACAGACCGACAGACAGACCGACAGACAAACAGACAGACAAAGGATAGACAGATGAACAGACAGACAGACAGACATACAGACAGCCAGACGGACATGGCTAAAATGTAAGGGTTCCTAATTTACTACAGAACCGTAAAAAGTACTTACAGCCAGAATAATTGAAAAGGCAACAATTTTAAATAATATCCGGTCGTAATATGTTTCTTTGCAGAAATAAACAGGCAGACAGACGGACGGACAGACAGACAGACAGACCGACAGACAAAAAGACAGACAACGGATAGACAGATGAACAGACAGACATACAGACAGACAGACGGAGATGGCGAAAATGTAAGGGTTCCTAATTTACTACAGAACCGTAAAAAAGTACTTACAGCCAGAATAATTGAAAAGGCAACAATTTTAAATAATATCCGGTTGAAATATGTTTCTTTGCAGAAATAAACGGTTTAACAGACGGACGGACAGACATACAGACCGACAGACAAACAGACATACAAACACACAGACAGACAGACAGACAGATAGACAAACAGACGGATGGACAGACGAACAGACAGACAGACATACAGACAGACAGATAGACAGACACACAGACAGATAGACAGAAAGATCGACGGATGAACAGACAAACAGACAGACAGACGGAAAGATCGACAGATGAACAGACAGACAGACGGACAGACCGTCAGACAGACAGGTAGACAGACGGGCGGAAAGATCGACAGATGAACAGACAGACAGACGGACAGACAAACAGACAGACAGAGGGATGAACAGATGAACAGACAGACATACATACAGACAGACAGACATTTCAAGTAATATCCGGTCGAAATATGTTTCTTTGCAGAAATAAACGGGCAGACAGACGGACGGACAGACAGACAGACAGACCGACAGACAAACAGACAGACAACGGATGGACAGAACGGAAAGATCGACAGATGAACAGACAGACAGACATACAGACAGACAAACGGACATGGCGAAAATGTAAGGGTACCTAAACTACAGAACCCTAAAAATATCTTACAGCCAGAATAATTGAAAAGGCAACCATTTCAAGTAATAACCGGTCGATATATGTTTCTTTGCGGAAACAAGCGGACGGACAGACGGACGTACAGATAGTCAGTCCGTTCAGATAGACAGACACACAGACAGAGAGACAAACAGACAGACAGAAAGATCGGCAGATGAACAGACAGACAGACGGACAGACCGCCAGACAGATAGACTTACAAACAGACAGACAGACAGACATACAGACAGACAGACAGACAGAGGGATGGATGCAAAATGCAAGGGTTCCTAATTTACTACAGAATCCTAAAAAGTACTTACACCCAGAATAATTGAGAAAGCAATAATTTGGAGGAAACAAACGGACGGACAGACAAACAGACTGACAGACAGACAAACATACAGACAGACATACAAACAGACAGGTGGATGCACATGGCGAATCTGTGACGGTTTCTAATTTACTACAGAACCCTAAGAAATACACCCAGAATAATTGTAAAAGCAATAATTTCGAATACTATCTGGTCGAAACACGTTTCTTTGTGGAAACAAATGACCGTATAGACGGACGGACAAACAATCAGACAGACAGAGAAACAAACAGACATACAGACAGACGGATGGACAGATAAACAGAAAATATACTTTCATTCGCCAAAGAAATGTTCGTTTAAATTTGAACTTTACTACGATGTTAATAGAGTTCAAGATCACAACTGCGGAAGTAACGAGCTAAGCCGAGTTTAGACCTGGGTCGCGTTTTATAAAGTTTCATTTTACAATTTCGCTGTTTGCCTCTCTAACGCACGCACATAATATATTGGCTAGAAAGAGAGACAAACGGCAAATTGTAAATTGTAACTTTATAAAACGCGACCCTGCAAGTTTTGAAAAAAAGAGTTGTAGATATTTGCCACTAATTCCTACCAATATTTGCCGTGTGGTGATGGCAGTAAGAATATATTTTGTCACCACCCCAACTCCTCCTGTGGGTGTCGTAAGAGTCGACTAAGGGATTGAAGTGTCACTGACTATTATTTGATAAAAGATTGATGATGGGCAGCAGAGTCATCATAGTGGACATACTACTGCGATCGCCAATCCGCTTGCCCAGCGTGGCGATTATGGGTATTTGCCTCCTAATGCGCCTATACGCATAGTAAATAGGAGAGGCCTACGTCCAGCAGTGGACTATCATAGGCTGATGATGATGATGATTTGCGTCTAAAAACTTGCGGCAATAACTTGCAAGTGTAAACTCAGCTTTGTGTCTTTTCAAAAGGGCTTATTTCTACTCTGGCAATAAGGATTATTTTTTCTATATTTCCATAAGAGAAATAATCTCTATTGACAAAGTGGAAATAAGCCCTTTTGAGAAGACATTCCACAGTTACGATATAATGAATTCATAACAAAACAACATACGTAATTATGGGACAAAGTCATTTTGCGTCCGGCGGAATGTAGCCAGCAACGCATATTGCTAGTTGTGCTAAGCTCACCTGACGCCAATAGAACGCGACTCCAAGCATCGGGGTTCCATTAAGGGAAATAATAGGAACTGCAACTGTCTTCTTGAGCAATTCACGTATCGTACCTATCACTATGTTGACTATTCAGACGAGTGGTATGCACCCATAACTGCGTAGGTACTATTAGGAGTATGAATGCAATAAGTGCAGGTTATAGTAAGTATATATATTTATTTACCAAGGAGCCGAGCCGATATTACAAGACAGGTGCCGGTAGTAGACCAACATCGGGCGTCTTACTCCTCCGTCTTACCTCCTTCTCATTCAACTCTAAAATTAACATAGAAAGAAATATCTATTAATCAGAAAGTTCACAAACTTACCATTATAAACATAATTATTTATGTATATCATTAGACGTCAGCTTAACTTAATACTCAAAACTTAATTTTAATGATAATTAAATATAAACATTATGTCGGAAAAAACATTGACATCTCAGTCAACAACTCGTTGTCAGGTAACCAATTTCCAGGCAAGTTCCCGTCGACGGCGCTAGGAGGCGCCAGAATTGCTAGCACATATTGCATCCTTTCACTTAATTCAATTTAAACCTTTTTCATCATGCGGCTAATACCACACGTCAAACCTAAATGGCTAGTCAAATGAAATAAAAATACGAACTATATTCGCGTGGAAAAGAGAGAGCGAGTGGCGGCATGTTTACGTCATCGCGAACAGTTTTAATAATGGTTCACGGAACTTTATTTTTCGTTCATCTCTAGTAACGGTAACCAGAAAAGTTTTGTTCTTTCATATAAATCATATAATGTTCTTGTCAAAACCGTTATGTCAAAGAACGGAATTTTTCCGTTCATCTTGAATATTGTGAACCAGAAATATTGTGTTCATCTACAAAACCTTTATCGTAGTTAACCGTTACTAATACGAACGGAATTAATAACGGTTAAAGAACAATATCAAATGGTTAATCGAGAACGGTTCCGATCCCTGGTATATAGACCTTGTCCTATTGGCAAAAATAAGGATGACAGCCCTGAATAAAAATATATATGTACATAGAATAAAACACAAGTACGTACACCAAACTATTAAACTTTTGTGGAATCGATTTATTTGCTAATGTGAAATTCGGCACTTACAAAGCAGTTCTAGTGAAACCAACACAATTGTTCTCCTAGTTATTTTTGTTTTCCTCTTCTCGCTCACTTACCCTGAAAACCAGCGTCGTGACATCTAACATCATCATCACACATCATCAGCCCATGATAGTCCACTGCTGGACGTAGGCCTCTCCTATTAAGTGTGCTTATAGACGCATTAGGAGGTAAATGCCCATAATCGCTACGCTGGGCAAGCGGATTGGGGATCGCAGTAGCTAATGTGTCCACTATGATGACGCTGCTGCCTATCATCAATCTTTTATCAAATAATGGTGAGTGACACTCCAATCCCTTAGTCGGCTCTTACGACACCCGCAGGATGAGTTGGGGTGGTGACAAATGTATTGTTACTGCCATCACCACATGGCTAACATCTAACATGATACGACATAATTATGCTGAGTGGCATCCTTTTCAACCGACTTAAAAAAAAGTGATGCAGCACGTGAAAGCACGTGATGAGCAATAATCGAACCCAACAAAATGTTTCAACTGACATCAAAATTGTGACTTTTTATCTCATAAACTTTCACACAGAGAATTACTGAATACCGACGTAACTGAATTAAATGGCCACATAGTTCGGGTTTGTGGGTTGTAATCGAATATTGGCACGTACGGGATCACTGGCGATTCGTCGTTTGCAATAAAACAATTACACATCAAGCCGAAATACGTCTAATGTAATCCGGTCTTCGATCACTAATGATTGGTGTGGAATCAGAGGTCGAATTCTACTGGAAAGCTAGAGCATGACAGAATATCAGAAAACATTTTACAGGTACGTGCTTACACATTCCGTTGCGGAGGGCACATTGGAAGTATTGGAACTCAGCGCCACTTCATTATACGAGCACTCGAGCTTGGTCAGATAGCGGTCTGCGCTTAAATTCAATGCGCACTTACGCAGGAAAATTTGTGCATGTAGTCCGGAATCCGGATATTTTATTTACACTTTGAAAAAAAAAAGTTGGGAAATAATGAATGAAATCGGAAATATTTCGTCGTATTCCTTATGACGAAATATTGTAATAAGTACTCGTATTATAATTATTTTATAAAAATATTGATACTTGGACTTTGGATGAAGTTAAGAAGGTTATAATATGTACCTGCTGAACTAAATGGAAAAGCTTAGCATGTGTAATTATTTCTTTATTTACTTTATTCTACCTTACCTAGATTATTTTTAGTTTTATGAATAATTATATTTATTACCTTCTAATGTTATCCCCAACAAATTAAGCTCTAGCGAATAATATAAACGTAATTACCTACAAGTGTAATTTCAATAAAAAGAAATTCAAGGTAATACAGAGCAAAATAAATTTTCGTTCCCCATGTGGGATGCGAGGATTTAACAAAAGACCTTTGCTTTTGACACCAACATGTAGGCGGGTATTTATTCAGTAAAAATAGCCTATTCGTCTAACAATCAATCGACGTTCTCCATTGAATAAATCACCTTGGCATTTTGTTCTTGACATGCAAAGTAATACGAAGTGAAAACCGAACTAAAACTGAAAGGCTGGTCTATTTTTTACAGATAACATCTACTAGATCCCATATTATTGAATTAAGTACCTATGCTCACTCAAAATTGCTATTTACATATCAAGCCAGGTTTGTCAGACCTACACCGTAATTTTTTAACACAAGTCTTCTGAACTGTGCCGCTCGTGGCGTAGTATACCGTGCGCCAGTAGAATCCCAAAAAGATATAAATAAATATGACCGACTTTCAATACAATTTGTTGTCTTTGACACATATCGTGAAACACGTTCGTAACTTTATTTTTACGTTAATACTAAATTTCAATAATTTTGATTAAAAAGGTATGTAAATTTAAGGTTTTAAAAAGTTGGTGATAAAACTAAAATTGTGTTCTGAAAGCGCGTAATTATGAAATAATTCAAGTTTTTAGGTTCGTTTACATATTTTTCACTTTTTACTGGCGCAATGTATAATGTACTGTAATAATTATGCTTGATTAAATATAATGTTAGTTAAGTTAATTATGCAAGCGACCAGACATAAATAATGTGCAGGTACAATTCTTTGCAGCGTACATACGTCGATTCATTTAAGTCGTTCATTAGTGAACTGATAAACTTATCAGCTCAACACAATACTTAACCACTTAATCACAATTGGATATTGGACCGATAAGTCAAGTACAAACAGGGATACAGGCTACCAGAATGTGAAAACGAGTATGCCAAATTGTTTCATTCAGGTATTAAACTTGACGTCGCTTCCTCGATAATACTTTTATAATAATCTTTTCTTTTCTATATTATAGCAATACAATTATAGATCTTCACATGAATCGTGTCTACATTCAACTGATCCCAAATCTAGATTCTTCCATATGACAAAGACGGCAAGCATTCTAAAGTTGAATTCAATATTATGCCAGCCCCTTCGTCATGTGAAATAGACTGTAAAGGTTTATACCTTTACAGTATCCATCTGGTGGAGATCTGCGGATCCTTATTCACGTTCCCATTCAGAGTGCGCGTGTCTACATCAAGTGGCATTTCATGTCGAACTAGATCGCCGTCAAAGGCTTAGCCGGTAAATAATGTGTTGCGGACTCGGGGCAAACTCTAATTCGACTTTCATTTCAATGCAGTGGGGGTTACGATGACCTCTTAAATGCGATTTAGTTTAAGTTCGGCTTGTCAATTTTTGACAGTTATTCTATTTAACTGACACATCGCGATTTTAGGTCCTAAACTGAATCGCATTAGTAGATTCCCCTGGACTCGATTTGATTTGCTGATGATTTAGTATCGTTGTGCAGTAGTGAATTTGCTGTCGGATTTTAACGGAAATGTCCAAATTCACGTAGGTGTAGGTGTGTTATCGGTGCAGGAGAGGCCGCATAACGCTGCAAATATAATACCTCTAATTGAATTGGCTCTGTATGATAAAATAGTCGATGAGTGGACATGTAACAATATTAATTTTTTTTCCTAACTAGTGCGGAAAAGTAAACTTTGCGCACGCTTCGCGAGCGTAAATTTCTCTATTTAAGGACTAAACTTCTTTTTTACACGTGTATCGAACGACTTTTTTCATAACAAGTGCCTTAAATAGAGACAAAGTTTACTTTTCCGCACTAGTTAGGATTTTTTTATTATATTGTTACTCATCGAATGAAAAGATTTAGAGAAAGGTTTTGAGATATGTAACGAGTCCCTTACACTGAGGCATAGGCTAATAGATGGGATATAGATAGGTTGTGTTACAGCTAATTCCACTCTGAAGTTTTTATAACAACTTCGTAGGTTGTATTTAAAATAATGCGTTTCAAATACGATGACAAATGGCTAAGGAATATTTACTACATCTGTATAAATAAGCAAGTCTGTGTTCATTCAAAACGTATTATTATCTGTTTCAGAAGCAGTTAGGCGCGCGGTAGCGGCCGTAGCGGGGCGATGATCGGCCACATGCGCCGGTCGCGCGCGCACCATGCGCCAGCCCTCGACCGAAGTGAGTACCTACACTACCTGCTATAGAAGCAGTGCGCGCGGTAGCGGCCGTAGCGGGGCGATGATCGGCCACATGCGCCGGTCGCGCGCGCACCATGCGCCAGCCCTCGACCGAAGTGAGTACCTACACTACCTGCTATAGAAGCAGTGCGCGCGGTAGCGGCCGTAGCGGGGCGATGATCGGCCACATGCGCCGGTCGCGCGCGCACCATGCGCCAGCGCTCGACCGAAGTGAGTACCGACACTACCTGCTCTAGAAGCAGTGCGCGCGGTAGCGGCCGTAGCGGGGCGATGATCGGCCACATGCGCCGGCCGCGCGCGCACCATACGCCAGCCCTCGACCGAAGTGAGTACCTACCTGCACTACCTATTCATGAAATCATTGTCCAATATGTTCATGACTTTTCTTGATCGGTTGAGAAATGTGACCTGCAAATGAAAATTGAACACGCCAGAGAGGTAACGGGTAATATGTAAAATAAAATAAAATATTATAGACCGGTCTATAATATTACTAAAATTATAAATATCATAATAATATAACCTTATTAATTATAGGAATATATAGTATTCATAATACCTATGTCAGGAAGCACCGGTCTGCACTGTTAGAGACTACCTGCGTTGTATTTACATGTGAAATGATAAATAAATATTTTTCTACAAAATCTAGAAAAAAAACAAATGCAATCACACGAGTGTCGCACTTAAACTACAATAATTGAGATACGAGGTAGGTATTAGCTACTAAAATACATGGGCTCTGTGGTATTACTGACAGTTTCAAATCTAATAGAGGAAACTTTACATCTTAGCCATTACGTCAAAAGCGCACCAGTTGTTGTAAACAGGACACTGGGTGCCTACATACGTTTCCGTAGTGAGGAAACTTTTAATTGCTGCAAACAACTTGGTGTAGTTAGTAGTTAACGCATCATTAGAGATAAGGAGCGAGTTCTGACTTCGGGGAGTAATCAGAGCGCAGGCTCCAACTTGGATAATAGTTAGCTTTAGTTTATGTACAAAGTTGGTTATAATACTTTTTATTAAATCTGGCAAAGTAGGGAAAAACTTAACACGCAACATCTATAATAATAGTGGCCTGTAACCTGCGGCGGATTTATTATGTGTAAATTGAGATCCTGTAATAAATTATATGTTTTATTTATACTATGGACACGTGTACGTATTTATATGATCTCCTTACGGTGCGACACGGCTTCTTACACGATGTTGATGCACGCAGCTTTTCGTAAAATAAAAAGGATTTTCCGGAAAATAATATTAGTAGGAAGTAGTTTATCAGTGGGCTTAATTACTTACTCTGATTCGATTAGGTAATGACAATGACTTCTAAAATAGTCTTTAATGGACAAAGATTGAGTGGCGTCAAACTTCTGAAAATAAAGACTCATGTTGAGGTTGAACGAATTGCCGCTTTTATAATAGACGGAGAAAATTAAAGACAGATGCTTCTCGTTAATTTGAAACTCAAAGGACCGACCCAAATATTAACATTTATCTGTACTTTGAAATATCAAATGGGTAGAAATATACGGGAGGAAAAATTTAAGTTCGAGTTGTTATTTAAGTAACATATTATTATTTCACAAGTAACATAAACTTTTAATCGGTATAGGTACAACGTAATCAACGAAAATCAACTTAACTGGGTGGCAAACTAATATGGGTACTATCAATAACAAATTCTCGTGCGACAGTAGGTGATAAGAGTAAGGTTGAAAATTTCTAAAATGTAGGGTACTTACCTTTGCAATCCCATAACTTTGAACTATCGAGTTTCAGTGCTTTATCGCCCGGTAACATCGTAGACGATTATTAAATATGGGCCAAAACATACTTACAGAAAAAAAATCGTTTTCACTATTTCCCGGTAACGTTCCAGACGGTCGACAAAGCGGTATGCACGGAGGAGACGGGCGCGGCGCGGCTCGAGGCGGTCTTGGTAGCGCTAGTGGAGCGCAAGGCGCGCGCGCTGCACGCCGAGCAAGCGCGCCGCCGGCTGCGGCATCCACTGCTGCTGCTGCTGCGGGACCATGTCGACGGTTAGTACTGTAGCTAGCGATGGATGTGAAGCTTACCAAGTTCTTCGTCGCATCCTTGTTTTGAGGAGGTGTTATATTAGGTGGTGGAGCGCAAGGCGCGTGTACTGCATGCCGAGCAAGCACGCCGCCGGCTGCGGCATCCACTGCTGCTGCTGCTGCGGGACCATGTCGACGGTTAGTACTGTAGCTAGCGATGGATGGGAAGTTTACCAAGTTATTAGTCGCAGCTTTGTCTTGAGGAGGTGTTATATTAGGTGGTGGAGCGCAAGGCGCGCGTACTGCATGCCGAGCAAGCGCGCCGCCGGCTGCGGCATCCACTGCTGCTGCTGCTGCGGGACCATGTCGACGGTTAGTACTGTAGCTAGCGATGGATGGGAAGTTTACCAAGTTCTTCGTCGCATCCTTGTTTTGAGGAGGTGTTATATTAGGTGGTGGAGCGCAAGGCGCGCGTACTGCATGCCGAGCAAGCGCGCCGCCGGCTGCGGCATCCACTGCTGCTGCTGCTGCGGGACCATGTCGACGGTTAGTACTGTAGCTAGCGATGGATGGGAAGTTTACCAAGTTCTTCGTCGCATCCTTGTTTTGAAGAGGAGTTATATTAGGCGGTGGAAGTCAAGGCGCGCGTACTGCATGCCGAGCAAGCGCGCCGCCGGCTGCGCCATCCACTGCTGCTGCTGCTGCGGGACCATGTCGACGGTTAGTACTGTAGCTAGCGATGGATGTGAAGCTTACCCAGTTATTCGTCGCATCATTGTCTTGAGGAGGAGTTATATTAGGTGGTGGCACGCAAGGCGCGCGTACTGCATGCCGAGCAAACCCGTCGCCGGCTGCGGCATCCACTGCTGCTGCTGCTGCGGGACCATGTCGACGGTTAGTACTGTAGCTAGCGATGGATGTGAAGCTTATCAAGTTATTCGTCACATCCTTGTTTTGTGGAGGTGTTATAGTAGGTGGTGGAGCGCCAGGCGCGCGTACTGCATGCCTAGCAAGCGCGTCGCCGGCTGTGGAACCCACTACTGCTTCTGATGCGGGACCATGTCGACGGTTAGTACGGTAGCTAGCGATGGATGGGAAGCTTAGCAAGTTATTCGTCGCATCCTTGTCTTGAGGAGGAGTTATAGTAGGTGGCGGAGCGTAAGGCGCGCGCTGCACGCCGAGCAAGCGAGTCGCCGGCTGTGGAACCCACTACTGCTTCTGCTGCGGGACCATGTCGACGGTTAGTACTGTAGCTAAGGATGGATGGGAAGCTTTGCAAGTTATTCGTCGCATCCTTGTTTTGAGGAGGTGTTATATTAGGCGGTGAAGCGCAAGGCGCGCGTACTGCATGCCTAGCAAGCGCGTCGCCGGCTGCGGCATCCATTGGTGTTGCTGATGTGGGACCATGTCGACGGTTAGTACTGTAGCTAGCGATGGATGTGAAGTTTACCAAGTTATTCGTCGCATCCTTGTTTTGTGGAGGTGTTATATGAGGTGGTGGAGCGAAAAGCGCGCGTACTGCATGCCGAGCAAGCGCGCCGCCGGCTGCGGCATCCACTGCTGCTGCTGCTACGGGACCATGTCGACGGTTAGTACTGTAGCTAGCGATGGATGGGAAGTTTACTAAGTTCTTCGTCGCATCCTTGTTTTGTGGAGGTGTTATAGTAGGTGGTGGAGCGCAAGGCGCGCGTATTGCATGCCGAGCAAGCGCGTCGCCGGCTGCGGAATCCACTGCTGCTGCTGATGCGGGACTATGTCGACGGTTAGTACTGTAGCTAGCGATGGATGGGAAGCTTAGCAAGTTATTCGTCGCATCCTTGTTTTGAGGAGGTGTTATATTAGGTGGTGGAGCGCAAGGCGCGCGTACTGCACGCCGAGCAAGCGCGGCGCCGGCTGCGCCATCCACTGCTGCTGCTGCTGCGGGACCATGTCGACGGTTAAGTACTGTAGCTAGCGATGGATGGGAAGTTTACCAAGTTATTCGTCGCATCCTTGTTTTGAGGAGGGGTTATATTAGGTGGTGGAGCGCAAGGCGCGCGCGCTGCACGCCGAGCAAGCGCGCCGCCGTCTGCGGAACCCACTACTGCTTCTGCTGCGGGACCATATCGACGGTTAGTACTGGTAGCTAGCGATGGATGGGAAGCTTATCAAATTATTAACCCCCTTATTCATAAACGTTTGTTAACTTAGCAAGCCGCTAATAATTGTTTGTCCTCTTTGCTCTTATGGACACATTGTTAAGATCGAAAGGGACAAACCATTATTAGCTGCTTGTTAAGTTAACAAACGTTTATGAATAAGGGGGTAAGCAGTTAGATTAGGTGGTGGATATATTTTCTTTAATGTGTAATATTAGGATCCAGTAAGGGAGTCAAGACCTGTAACCTAAAAGACAAATGAAAACCTTATAAGCCATAAATTATTCGAGTTTTGGCCATACATCCCAACCGTTTCATCATTAGACTGCTGTTATAACCCGTGTGGTGACGGCAGAAAGAATACATTTGTCACCACCCCAACTCCTCCTGCGGGTGTCGTAAGAGTCGACTAAGGGATTGAGGTGTCACTGACCATATTTGATTAAAGATTGATGATGGGCAGCAGCGTCATCATAGTGGACACATTACTGCGATCGTCAATCCGCTTGCCCAGCGTGGCGATTATGGGCATTTACCTCCTAATGCATCTATACGCATAGTTAATAGGAGAGGCCTACGTCCAGCAGTGGACTATCATAGGCTGATGATGATGTGATGATGATAACAAGTGTATACATATATTTGTGTATATCTTTGGTGTTTCAGAAGAGGCGTCGATAGTAGGCAGCCCGGGCGACGTGCTGCCCTCCCACTGGTGCGAGCACGAGCACCACCGCAAACATAAGAACCTCAAGCTACACATGCACCCCGAGTATGTATCTATTCTACCCATGTCGTCATCTCTGTAAACAAATCATGATTTTTGAAGCTTCATTATATTAATCACTACATTGTAAACGTCATGCTATTAAAAATAGTGGATATTCATCAATAATTCAATAACAAAATCGACCAAGTGACCGATTATTGAAAGGTTCTGTAGATTTGTTAAAAGCGGTTACTTTGATCATATTTAAGATGTTTTTCGTTATACTCGTAATATCTCAAAAATTGCCAAGATGACACGCATCGAAATGCCAATCTATACAAAAACTAAGTAGGTATATATAGGTATTAGGTTTAGTTAGTTAATAACCTTGAAGGTTGCGGTGAGTGGGGATATTTAATTGAGTACACAAGTGATTTACTTAACGGATATTTATTGACTAACTTACAATCTTATCAAGTCGCGGGCACAGCCGCTGCCACGCTCGCGTTCGGATAAGTTGCAAAGGCAGCACAGGTTGATATCCAACCTGGTATTATGTGCACCTACACCATTCCCCCTTCCCTTTTATTTGAAAACGATACAATTCAAAACAAGTAGGGAATATATAGTGTTACAAAAAATATTCATCGCTTCACTTAAGCTAACACTTCTTATTATACCGTTAGCAAAAGAATAAAAATATAAGTTTAACTATTCCTAACACTGAACCCTAATGCCCACGTGCAGATATAATACATTACCGCAGTATCAGCAAATCCTGGTGCCCAGACGCCCGACATCCGTTATGCGTATGTAGCATTCTAGCTTACCCGTCGCTTCTACGAACTCATGCGCATATCGAATATCCGCAAGTGGCATTTGAGTAGGACAAACAAAGTACACAATGTAGCAACATAAATGAAATAACAATGACATAGGTACTTATTACATAATACATATCGGTATTTCTAGTAACTACACTGCACTACACTAGAAATGCACATATACGAGTATCACCATGTCAATATGGCTGTGGAGAACCTGGAACCGATTCTCCCGGCTATACGATCCGGCTGTGGAGAATCTAGGGCCGATTCTCCCGGCTACACGCTCCGGCTATGGAGAATCTAGTGCCGATTCTCCCAATGGCACGGCTTTACGCACTTTGCCGCTGCTTTGCCGAATCGGAAGTGGTAAAAGCATAACCACCCCGGCTTTTTAGAAGTACTCGGTTGCGTCTCGGCCGCCCGCCCCACGTCCGGGGTAGGTTCCGCCTCCGGATGATGGGGTCGGTGCGCTACGACGCGGCCCGGCGGTCCTTCTGGCTACTGGATCACGTCGGGGTCACCAGTTATAGGTATTAGGTTTAGTTAGTTAATAACCTTGAAGGTTGCGGTGAGTGGGGATATTTAATTGAGTACACAAGTGATTTACTTAACGGATATTTATTGACTAACTTACAATCTTATCAAGTCGCGGGCACAGCCGCTGCCACGCTCGCGTTCGGATAAGTTGCAAAGGCAGCACAGGTTGATATCCAACCTGGTATTATGTGCACCTACAGTATACAGCGTGGAAAGTGAGAAATTCTCAAGCTCATTGCATAAAAATCATTGATTTATTTAAAAAAAATTAACTGTCTTTAAAGATTTTATAAAACATGTTTGCCTTGCCATTAAGGTGCATTCAGACCAAACGAGCATTCGCTATTCTAACCCCCTACTCTACGAAATTCGATCGTTACACAAAACGTGATTCGTTGATTTCGTAGTACTCTATTGACGAATACTATGCTAGAAATTTGGACTGGACCTATTTTATTATTATGATTATCTGCAATGACATTATCACATTTATAATTTATTTATTACTTTTTTCTGTTTATTAGCGAAATAATATTATTGAATACTTATTGTTAGACATAGGTACTGTTTCTTTTTGTATTATTATTAGTTTGGCATTGGCACTACCAGTAAGTAATGTCATGCCAGACTTAATGTACAACTATATTTGCATGCATAGTAGTATGTTTTACTGCAAATAAATGATTTTGATTTGATTTTGATTTGTAGTGGGGGATAGAATAGCGAATGCTCGTTTGGTCTGAATGCACCTTTATGCTTATGAATCTTATGATGGCCCCATGTTTAATCGTTTGTCGTTGTTGCCGCCAGGTTCTAACAGTGACTATCTTAAGTCACCTACACCTATTATTAAATAAACACTCCTTTTGTTTTTTTTTTTTACTTTAGTTGGTTCGAGTCCTAGCATTATTGTAGCTAATCGATTATAGGTATTATTCGGGATAGGTTTTTACAGCAATAAGCAATATCTAGATTTTTAAAATAATGCCTGATATTAAATTCAGTCGCTTAACTTCAAACCCGGGTAAATCCACTTTACCAATAGAGTGCATATTTAATTGCAATTGCCTAGTTTTTCTTTAAACTTCAACTCTATTGACAGAGTAGATTTATCCGGTTTTGAAGTTAAGCGACTCAATTGTAAAATATTTGTATTTGGACTTTCTAGTAACTGCCTATTGATTAATATATCGCTAATTATAATTATTTAGAGGTGACATAATATTTGCACGCTTGCTTGCAAGTAAAATTCATGCTACACATGACATAAATTGTAACATCCTAAATCACTGTATTTTTGCAAATAAATGTATTTGATTCGAATTGATACATTCCGGTATATTCAGGATAAAAATACTCTAACAAACATTTGGCCTAAAATGTGCCTTGCTTCATTACCTACGTGAACAACTAGATTAAACGAGTGAGGCATAATTTGTACGAAATTACCAAAACAGGATGCCTAGCCAAGTTGCCAATCGCTAGCGCTTGCTAGCGCATCGTAGTTTTCCCTCTCTGTCACTCCTTCATATTAGTGCGACAAAGAGGGAAAACTACGATGCGCTAGCAAGCGCTAGCGATCGGCAACTTGGCTAAGCACCCTGGTTCTAATCAAAAACAGTGTAATGTTTGACAGTGACCTGGACAGCCCCGAGGCGTTGGAGCTGGAGCGGCGTCGGCGTCGGCGTAAACGGCGTCAGCGCGCCGCCGCCGCCGCCGCGCAGCCGCACAAGCACCGCACTCTGCTCGTCTCCGCTATCGATGAGCAAGCCAAAGTTATACACGTAAGAGACAGGTGGCCTAAGGCGCCTGAAAACCTTACAGATTCCTACTCATATTATAGCAACTCTACAAGAAGCCACGATACTAAATACATGCCGCATAACTAGAAAGTTTTTGACATCGTCAACTATTACAGATACCTACTCAGTAATAACTACTTGCAAACGTTTTATTATGCTTGGCCATGGTCCGCATAATGAACAAACCACTCTTGAAAAAGGAGAAAAACGAAAAAAAGAAAAAAAATATAATAATAAATAAATATCTTGGGACATCTTACACAAATCGACATAGTCCCACGGTAAGCTCAATTAAGGCTCGTGATGTAGGCACCAGGTGACGATATAATATATAATAGATAGATACATATAGATACTTAAATACATAGACAAGACAGCCATGACCAAGGAACAAATATTTGTGATAAATAAATACACAAATAGCGATTCGAACCCGGACTCTCCTGCTTCGTAGGCAGGGTCATTTCACTACCAACTAAGCTACGGAGGCTGACAAATAACTAAGGAACTGCTAAGGAAATAAATAAGTACTAAGGAATGAGATAGTGATGTGATATTCACTTCTCATTTCTTAGTATAGCTCCGTCCCTATAACTTACGTAAGAACTTGCAGGTGTTCTTGCCGTGCTCTCTCACGGCTTGCCACAGTTAAACTGCCCACTGTAAAGTACTGGCGAATCTTGCACCAAGCGAGAAAGCAAGTTCGCTAAAGGTGCGTTCAAACTAAAAGAGCATTCGCTGTTCTAACCACCCACTCTACGAAATTCGATCGGTACACAAAACGTGATTGGTTGATTTCGTAGAACAGGCGCTAGAACAGCGAATGCTCTTTTGGTTTAAACGCACCTTATTAGATTAATAAATGGAGCGGCGTCGGCGTCGATGCAAACTAACTAGGGCCTCCACTACCTACCGGATTTTTTATGAGAAATACCGGGATCCCGCTTGCGATTCAAAAAATACCAGTATTGGAAACCCTAGTGCAAACCGTGCAAGTACTGGACGTTGTTCGTCTCCGTCACCTATTAACACATTCGACTTCGACGCCGGTGACACAGCGTCTGTGTTCAAAAACATCTGACTCCAATGCCAGTGACACACATCATCATCATCATCATCATCAGCCAATTGACGTCCACTGCTGGACATAGGCTTCCCCCAGAGAGTTCCACAAATATCGGTCGTGAGCTGTCCGCATACGTGATCAAAATTACCGTACTTTAGTGCCACTAGCATAAATCAAGTTCTTACTCATGTGCCAGTCGCATCGAAATACGATCATATTTGACACAAGTGCTGTGTCGCCGGCATTAGGAGTACAATAATTTCGGTCACACATGCGTGTCACTGGCATAGGAGTTCTAATAAGAAAATTTCGATCGGAGTAGTATTAGGATTTCGTGAAACAGTACCGGGGGCGAACGTGTTAAGCAATCCAAAGTTATATGGCTAAGTTAAGATCTGAGTGAGGGATGTGCAGCAGTGTCAAGTCATTCGCATACGTTTGCATTGGTTTAACAAATACGCCATACGCTCCACGCCCCGAGGTTTCGCTTTACATAGGTACTACTAAGAAAGCGAGGACTTTTCATAAGCGCTGGCGAAGCTTGCACTAAGCAAGACTGATTTGCTATTAATTTAGGGTAAATAAGTGACACTGACGGTGCAAGCAGAAATTGGCAGTTTTTTCATTTTGAAGGTAGGTCCATAGAAAAGAAACTACATGTTTGAAGTTGTTAGGTAATGTATTAAACGATTTATACAGAAGCTTAACGGAGTATTTCCCTATGTAATATTAAATACTTAATTTTATTAAAAAATAAGTAGCTTTGGTATCAAACTCAACTTTGATTTTATCTAGTTAGATACCAAAGCTACTTAATAAAATTAAGTATTTAATATTATTATTATTAAATTAATATTAATATTAAATAAAGTATCTACTAGTAGATATTAGTAGCGACTTAGCGACATCTGGTGAAAAGGCATTTTCGCGACACATGCTTACAAACGCCATCTAACAGTTTCAGTTGGTACGTTTTGTGAGCACTGAGTCGTTCGTTACTCGTCGACATAGTCTGCAACATTTTAAAGTAGATGGCGCTTTAGATGCTCAAATAAAGTATATAAATTTTAACCTTACGGAATCAACAGAACCTAATATTACATTAAAAATACTATACACTTATTTTGTTAGTCGTCTAAAAAAGGTCTCCGTTCTCACAAAATTGCACTTTTAAAACATGATCATAAAACACCATCTATCGGATAATGTTTCAGCTGAAATAAATTTTGTGGACGCGTCGGGAACGTTACTTTTTAAATGATTTCCACCAGGTGGCGCCCTCAACCATTCGCTCCTATGCGATCTGCCACATGCCTTTAATACGAACTAGAGGTCGTTATTTTATTTTATTTATTTTTCTCAAACTTGCTATGTTACTCACTTTAAATTAAGCCCGGAAATACTATGTATCCGGTGTCATATGCTAAGATGATATGTAAAGAGATTTCATGTATTTATTTCACACCAAGGACTGCAAACAAACTGTCTTTTGTTTTGAAACGTCAAATTGTGACACTAGGTCTTGACATTCAGCCACAGAAAAAAAAAACCTAAGAACTAATGTCTATACCAACAGGTAAAAGGATACCTCAAACAGATTTAAAAAAAGTTAGGCGTGAATGTTTTTTTTTATGTTGGACGATACTGTACTATTGGTTTATTTACAAATCAAATTGTATGGTTCGGCGAAATCAGTTCGTTTTATTTCATGGCAAGTTTGAGAAAAGCATTATACAGATGTAGTGAGAAATGACTTGCCTTCGGAAACGTTCGTCAACGTCATGCTGTTTCAGTCTATCTCACTGAGACTGACAGTAATAGCTGTCATGCTACTTCAGTCAGACTCGGTGACACTGCCTGAAACAGTATGTGTTTACGAACGTTTCCGAAGGCAAGTAATTTCTCACTACACCTGTACAAATATCGGCGAGAAACAGGGTTACAGGCCGCGTATTCCTATCTGGCCTTAGTTCCTTCGGCCAGATATATCTACTTGGCATGTAACCCTTCGTTTCCCGTCCTCTATAGTAATGTACTATTACTTTTACGTATTTGGAGAACCAACGGCTAAGAAAACAATAATAAAATTAAACGGAATCCAGGAATTATAGAACTCACAGATAATTCCAGGATAACAAAAAATTAAAACAGCTATATAGGGAACGTGCACGACGATGCTGCGAGTATTGATATTTGGAACGCTGACGTAACGTGACTTATTAGACCTTGGAAGAGGGTAGGCAAATAAGTAACACATATTTAAATATCACTAGCAGAATTTATATATTTTTAATTAGTTTATTGCTTACTTAATTAACAAAAAGTTAATAAATGTGTTAATATTCACCTCAGTGCCGCCTGCAGCTGTTTTCTCTACAATATTTTTCGTTTCACTATAAATTCTACAACACATTGATATTGCAAGTCACCATCTGTCACAACATTAGTTCTGTCATGGATCTATTAGCTCAACTTCAGAGGGAAATGAATGACATCAAGGAGCTCTTCACATCTCGGATGGCTTCCTTTGAGAGTACTATTCCGTCCCAGGAGGCCGCTTCATCAACCATTCAAGACAGCTTCAAGGATTTTAAAAATTTGATTTGGAGGTTGGTGGAGGGCTTGCAGAGTCAGATGAGCATTGTACTGCGGACACTGGAGGACATGGAGTGCCGGTCGCGAGCTGACATATTGTTGCTACATGGGTCTCCGGAGATTGAGGGTGAGGATATCTATACAAATGTGCTGGGTTTCTGTCGTGACAAGTTGCAGTTGGCTGATTTCACACAGAGCTCACTTATTAGATGTCACCGTCTCGGGAAAAATAGAACAGCACCTAGGCCCAGGGCTATACTTATCAAGTTTTCCTCCTGTCGAGCCCGTGATGCAGTTTGGTCTGCCAAAAAGCTGTTAAAAGGGTCAGGTCTCACAGTGTCAGAGTTCCTGACTAGTAATCGGCATAATGTATTTGTGGAGGCCAGGCGTATCTATGGGATTAAGGGTAGCTGGACCAATGATGGACGGGTTGTGGTTATGTGTCCAGATGGTTCGCGGCATAAGATTACGTCGTTGGATGAGCTTCGAGCACTGCCAAAGCCTTCTGGATCCTCGAGTGTTGCCCCAAATCCTTCTGAAGTAAGAGTGGCTACCGGGACCAGCGGAGCTCCTGTGCTGCCCGTTGCCGCGGATGCCTCGGCCTCTGGGGCAGGACGCAGGGTTCTCCCAAATCGTGGTGCCAGAAAGTGAAGAATTGCTTGGTCACTTTATTAACTTTAATTGTTGCATTGCACTTCTTTTTAATAATCCTTTGGGTACGTGCCTGCCATCTTGAAGGCATAGTCTATGATTTTGTTAATTTTGTATTAAATTTAAGGTAGTTTTGCCTAAGAAAACTTAATTTTATATCGTGCGGTGTAATATGAATTTGTAAACGCTACCAACTTCACTTTTATGTGCGAAACGTCACTGTCATCCCTGTCGGTCGGTGCGCTTGACGAAACTGACAGGCTGCGTTCCACTTATGCATATTGTTTGTTCGTGAGGGCTTTCTTTTATGTGTTATGTTGGCATGCCCTGAAATGTTAGAGATTTGTAGATTTTACCTTAAATGGATTTTTATTATTTTAATGATTGAAATTCTGTTTTTCTTAATGTTGTTGTTATTAAATTTATTACTTAAATGCTTTTAGTGCCAGCTGCTGGCGAGTAATTGAGGAGGCTGTTTTAATACGTAGTTTCTAAATTTATAATATTGCGCAATATATTACAATTGTCTTATACTTATATACAAATATAATTCGTTTTATAATAATATATTTATTTATTTTAATTTTATTACTTACCGCAAATGTCTGATGTCTTTAACACTAGTTTAGATAGCGAATTTTTCTCTCTGTCCTCTTCTAGCCTTTACGACTCTTTTAGCGATGCGTCGGATATGCCCGACTTGAGCGATCGGTTATTTAATACTTTTAGTTCTGCGGGTAAGCAGTTTAACGTTGTACACATTAACGCTCAGAGCATCCCGGCACATTTCCCTGATTTACTAGCCACTTTTGAGGCCAATAACAATAACGTACACGCGATTCTCGTTTCTGAGTCCTGGCTTAAGCCATCGCTTCCGTCCACTCTTTATCCACTGCCTGGGTACCGTTTATTTCGAAATGACCGAACTGGCATTAGAGATGGCGGCAGTGTGGTAAGGGGTGGTGGTGTTGCCATTTATATAAAAAGCGATTTCATGTGTCAAGTAGTTGCTCAGTCTCCCGCAGCCTCTCTAAACTGCCCGGAATTCCTTTTCCTCAGTGTCACACTGCATCATAGCAATCTTCTTCTGGGAGTCTTCTACAGTCCTTCTTCTAGCGTTAATTATTTTGATATCCTCGAACATACATTAGTTGATCTGTCACCGCGCTTCGATCATCGTATAATTATGGGGGACTTCAATACCTGTCTATTAAAAGATGATCATCGTTCGCAAAAACTAAATTATTTAGTCTCCTCCGTCAATCTCGAAGTTTTACCCCTCGGTCCTACTCACTTTCCGCATAATGGTCCGCCCTCCCTATTAGATTTAATTTTAACTTCTGTGAATATTGTTGCTAGATATGGTCAACTGAATGCCGCCGCTTTCTCGAATCATGACCTGATTTATGCATCATTAAAAATCCGCCCCCCTAAAAAACGCCATAGGATTGTATTGCGGCGCAACCTCCATGATGTTGACCAGCAGGCCCTCCTTGAGGATCTGCGCAATGCTGACTGGTCGATCGTTGACGGTTGCAATGAGGTAGAGGGTAAGGTAAGAGCTTTCAATGCCGTTTTGCTTGCGTCTTTTGATAGGCACGCTCCGTTAAAGCCAACACGGGTCAAACATTATCCGGCTCCATGGCTGACTGGTGACATAAAGTCACTTATGGCTAAACGCAATCGTGCTCGCGTCAGGCTTCGCAGGGATACCTCAGATACCAACCTGCACGCCTATGTATCTTTGCGGAATCGCTGCAACAAAGCATGTAGACTTGCAAGGCGTCAGTATATCCATCAATCCGTGGAGAACTGTCCACCCGCTAAGCTATGGAAGTTCCTGAAATCGCTCGGAGTGGGGAAATCTCAGTTATGTTCCACAGGTGTCCCTGATCTGGATGCAATGAATTTGCATTTTAGCACCTCACCGGTTCACCTTGACCCTTTGGTGAAACAACGCACTTTATCTCTCCTGTCTGACTCCCAACTTCCGAATATTCCGTTGTTTCATTTTAGGCAAATATCACCTCAGGAGATCCTTTCTATCCTTAAATCTATTAAGACGAAAGCAGTTGGTGAGGATAGCCTTGGCTTGGATATGATTATGCTCGTGGCGGAAGTCATTTCTCCCATTCTAGCCCAGATTATTAACTTTTCTTTCTCTTCAAGTAGTTTCCCATCATCTTGGAAACTTGCTAATGTTATTCCTTTACCTAAAATTTCTAATCCTACGTCCGTTTCCCATTATCGTCCCATTTCAATTCTTCCAATTCTCTCTAAAGTTATCGAACACTTTGTTCACAAACACCTGTCTTCTTTCCTAAATCAATATAAACTATTTAATCCCTGTCAATCTGGTTTCCGCCCCGGGCATAGTACTGTTTCGGCCCTGGTTAAAGTCACTGACGATATTCGGCTTAATATCGAAAATAAAGAGCTTACAATTTTGGTTTTGTTGGATTTCAGTAGTGCATTCAACACCGTAGATTTTGAAATACTTCTTGCAATATTACATAATTATAACCTATCCACCTCGGTTCTTGCGTGGTTTCGAGATTATTTATTGGGAAGGCGTCAACGAATTAAAGTTGATGACCGCTATTCGTCCTGGAGTGATCTGACCGCGGGAGTGCCTCAGGGCGGGGTGTTATCTCCTTTGCTTTTCTCCTTGTTTATTGATGGGATCACAAAATCATTAGTCTCGTCTTACCACCTTTATGCTGACGACTTGCAAATCTATGCTGCGGCAGGTATAGATGAATTAGGGACTCTGGTAGGCCAAATAAACCGTGATTTGGATTTTATACGCGAATGGGCTGGCTCGTATGGTTTGATGTTAAATGCTAAGAAGACGCAAGCAATAGTGATTGGTAGTCCTTATTTTATCTCCAGGTTGTCTGATGTGACAATGCCTGAAATTTACTTTGACGGAACTCACATTCCTCTCTCACCGACTGTCAAGAATTTAGGCATTGTCATGGATCAGACTCTTTCTTGGGCACCTCATGTCTCAGAAATTAGTAGAAGACTCTTCTCTTCCATGCACTCGCTACGACGCCTCCAAAGTTTCCTTCCATTTCCTACTAAAGTTGTCCTTGTTCAAACCCTTTTAATTCCAATTCTTGACTATGCGGATGTTGCATTTCTGGACCTTACTGAGGAACTGCTTGACAAACTTGAACGATTGCAAAACGTCTGTATACGTTACGTTTTTGGCTTACGTAAGTTTGACCACGTTTCATCGTTTCGTTCTCGTCTTAAGTGGCTTCCTATCCGCCGAAGACGCGACTTACATATACTCTCCTTTCTTTTTAATGTTTTGTTTAGTCCGTGTTCTCCTCCTTACCTTTCAGATAGATTTAAGTATTTGGCAGACGGTAGTGGTCATCGTCTCCGTTCTAGTGTGAATTTGTCCCTCTCTATTCCTTCCCACAAGCACCGATCCTATAATAAGTCCTTCTCCGTTTACGCTGTCAAGTTATGGAATTCTTTGCCTCTTTCTCTTCGACAGTGTCAGTCGGTCGCGTCGCTGAAAGCTAATCTGAAGAAGTTGTGGCTTGCAGACGAGTGTTGACTATTTCATGTGCGGTATGTAGTATGTATGTATGTATGTATTATGTATGTATATTGTTCATGTGTATATATTATGTAGGTTTATGAGTATATATTTGGATATTTATATTATATGTGTATGTGTATACATATCTTGATTAGATTAGCTTTTTTATTACTGTATATATTTTTTTTTTCTCTTCACTTTGTACAGTTTGTCTGCCTTCTGTGTCTAGTTCTCCTCAACTGCTCAAGGGTTAACTGGAAGAGATCCCTTAATGGGATAAGTTCGCCTTTGTACTTATTTTAAAAGTGATTATTTTTCATGTTATGATTTGTTTTTTTCTGTACAATAAAGTGTTTTACTACTACTACTACTACTTATTACTAGTACTAGACAAATTAAAAACTTAAAAAAAACAACCAACTTCAACCGATTTCTCCAAGATCCTATAATCTGTGGTTTCCATTAAATCCTACTCTCAGATCTGAATGCAAATTCTTGTAAATGAATGAAAATTACCAAAAGCGCCAGACATGTACCTATAACATTTGAAGAGATCCCTCGATTTCTCCAAGATCTCATCATCAGACCCCAACTTGGTGCCAACGGGACCATCTCGGGGTTATACACGTTTGATCACAAAAAAATAATTATTATCGTTTTACGATTCTGGGAGATATCGGGTAATATACATACAACAAAAAAAAATGTGTCGAATTGAGAACGTCCTCATTTTTATAAAGTCGGTTAAGAAAAAATTAATTACCTAATTCACTTGTTAAAAATTTAATTTTGGCTAATGTAATGGTGTAATGTAATTTACATTGTTGCATGGAAAGGCGAGAAAATACAAAAAAGAAGGCACGAAGATAGGGTTGACCATAGATAATTTGAATTTGCCGCATTTTTAGGGTCCCGTTGTAAACTAGGAACCTCTATAGTCTCGCCATGTCCATCTGTCCGTTTGTCTGTCTATCTGCAACTTAGCTAAGTGACCGTTATTAACAGAAATTTTGAATCTAACCGGCCTAGTGATTTTTTTTTTATAACTACGGGACCCTCAACTGAGCATGGCCCGACATGCTCTTGGCCGATTTTTTGCCGATGGTACAATTACTACAATTCAATTGAATAGTTATGAACAATCGTATTTTTTTTTCCTTTAATATTATACATAACATTACATACCTAGTACCTAGTACCTAATTTAATTGCTCAATCCAAACACCAAACATAACTATAAAGTTTCTAGGTGTTTTTATATAAGTTTATACATATATTATACTAAACTTATAATTAATTTCAAACCACTACGAAATTATGTATATAAGTAATTATAGACGCTGTCTATTAAATAAACTGATGTACAGACAAAGTTTAAACGCAATCTACTTTGAAGAGTAAAGTTCACGCGAACTTTTGTGGGGTTCATTTTGAACTCCATCATACGAGGGCGTGTCAGTATTGTTTTAGAAAAGTTATGAGGACGACGGTTGTTGCTGAACACTTAATAGGTATTGTTCAAGATGATGTTTTTTCACTATTTATTGGGTTTGTTTAAGAAAATTCTTACTACTTGTTGGTTCCATTTGGTTGAATGTACCTTACCTATAGGATTGGATTTGCATAGAATCAGATGTCGCTGTACATGCAGAGTAGCTTTACTGCTCGTATTTGAGCAACAGGACTGGTAGGTATACAAAATGCTAAGTTATGCCCTACTATGTCTTATGCCCTACTATATCTATCATCGAATTTTTATTTGTGAGTGAGTTTAGTGAAACGTCCCACTTTGTCGATTGCCATAAAGCTTTGTCAGTTTATTCATATGAAGATACAAGAAAATGTCGTCTTTATGGTAAGCGACAAAGTGGGACGTTTTACTAAAAACTAACACATTTGTCGGCGTTAATATACAATGAAAAAAAAACTCAATCTCATTAGTTTGCAAGGCCTTTTCACATGTCACAACAAACTACGTTCAGAATAATTTAAAAATTAATACAGGCTATATTAAATGTTCAGTGACAGTATCATCACGTTTGTACTATTATATTATATTATTATTCATTTTATTTGCTAATACACACAGATTTCAATACAGGTCATGTTAGTGCGGTACAATTCATGAGTGCATATTACGCCACAACAAGGCATGCAAAATATAAATCTGATACTAAAGTTATTCTTAGTCTAATTAAACTTCCTAAAGGAATACATACGTTAAAACATAATTATTATATAACAAGCCACAATACTAAAACGTTTATTTAATGGCTATTTGCTACTATTACTGTATGTATGTAGGTACCTATGTATCGATGTACATTATATTACATTAAACGAACTAATCTTCTAAGCAGAGCGCTAATTTGCTATTAATAGATAGTTACTTGCTTGGATTCAGTTTCATTAGTTAAACTTGTCTGTAATCAAATATTATTAGACAAATTTGATCCATTTACCTATCGCTAGAAATTTGATTGATCTAAACTTATCCTTAGTAAGTAGGTCGGATGACTTGATTGATTGGTGATTAACTTGGAAGACTGCCAAATAAACACTACATCATATAATTGCTCATTTAGTCAGATAATAACCAAAGTTATGTGAATATTTAGATTGCATTGATGAATACTAAATGCGATTTCAGGGTTTTCAGGGTTGATCTAAATATGAATGGCTTGCGCTTGTGGCCTTGTGGTAAAAATGCACGGCTGCTACGCAGCGGTCGTGGGTTCGCTCCCCGGCTCGTATCAATGAGTTTTTCGAAAAACTTATGTACGACATATCATTTGATATTCACAAGTGCTTTACGGTGATGGAAAACATCGTGAGGAAACCTGCATACACCTGCGAACAAATTCAAGGGTGTATGCGAAGGCTCCAATAAGTTAAGGGCCAGCGTTGGGAATAAGCAAAACAGGCACGTTTGATGTCGAGTAGCGGAAAAATTGGCCAGAATGCCACAACGACAACAATATGAATAGCCCTCCATACAGAATATAACAAATCTATTTATGATTTGGTTAAGAGCATAACTATAGGTACAAAATAATTTTAAGAGTATAATAAAGCGAATAAGGTGGAAGTACCAGCACGTAACATGTTAACAGATAATATTTATTAGAATCACGATATTTTGCTCGTACATAAATCTACATGAAGTATTGTCAAGTGTTTTGGGAGAGGAGTCTGTAAGTAGTAAATATATTTATTTTATAGGGTGACAATATCAAAATTTCTCAATATCTTAATTTTTCTTAGTCAACACCATTGTCAGGTGCTTTTGGCAGCCCCAATAGATGGCACTTCAGTATTATATAGGTTTGATTGTCACATATTCGGACATTGAAAATATTAAACCTCAGTTCTAATAAATGTCAGCTTAGTCTTAAAATTAAGATATAAGCTAATTATTTAGATATAAGCTAATTATTTCAAAGTTGGGATATGAAGCATTAAAGGCACATACATTTATCATCATTAAAATACCTTAATAGTTGATTTTATCTTATCGATGCCAAATCAAGCTATGATGACGAGTATTAGTACATCGTCGGGTACTACTAGTACTTCCACCTTATCAAAGTTTTATATCGAACTGATTTCCTTCGTGCCTTGAGTTCCTCTCTCTACAATATCTGTATTCGTGTACCTACAGCAAAACTCAAACATTAATGACGTAAAATAGAATCAATAGAGCCCTAATAGTAGGTTTCGGAAACTTTGAAATATAAATCTCCCTATGAAAATACGCTAGGTATAGCTTTATGAAATCGAAGTTAACATCACGGCGACGTCCAAGTTCACAATAAAGGTTGCCGTTAAAAGGGGCCTATAAATTGATGTCACGTGAGTAGTAGAGTGAGGGAGCGTGTAATAGCTTAATGCACTTCTGAGGTTCACTTATAATACCGGAACCCTGTGCGACCTTTTAAATGTCGATTTGACTTGTTATCTAATTTACAGGAACTTGAGCCCGCTTGATTCCTGCGCTTTTAGCCGCACGCGAATAGCCTTCCGAAAAGATTTTATGTTCGTAACTTCAAATCAACTTTTTAAAGTTTGAATATACCATTTGTGGACAATATATTACACAAAATATTTTAAAATAAAAATAAAACCGCCTTCTACGCTGGAACTAAAAAGTGCAAAATAATTTTGGTTCCTACCTCTTAGGATTTCCTACCAAAACCGTTTACCCTTCATACCCTACCCACTTCATAATATTTTGAAGGGTAACTATTTACTAACTATTACTAACCTAACCTAAAAATATGTGTGTGATGTGGCTGGTGCACGTATTTGGCTTGGCACAAGACTGTGTATGGTTTTCAGTTAGAATTTGAGCTCGTTGGTGATAGTATGTGGATTTTCAATTTTACGTATATGTGGACGTATTTTCATTATTATCGTCATCAGCCTATGATAGTCCACTGCTGGACGTAGGCCTCTCCTATTAACTATGCGTATAGACGTATTAGAAGGTAAATGCCCATAATCGCCACGCTGGGCAAGCGGATTGGTGATCGCAGTAATGTGTCCACTATGATAACGCTGCTGCCCATCATCAATCTTTTATCAAATAATGTTCAGTGACACTTCAACCTTACTCTTACGACACCCGCAGGAGGAGTTGGGGTGGTGACAAATGTATTCTTACTGCCATCACCACACGGCTAATTCATTATTATGAATAGCTCTAAAAGTAACATGTAAATAAGTCACTGAGTTTTGAAAATGATCTGAATTTAATGCTGAGGTAAAGTTAGTACTAAATCCAGACGAGATGACCCAATCTTTCGTTAGCACAAACGCAAATAAATCCTTCACCAAAAATGTTGTCAGGGCTTTTCACTTAAAATGTCACCCCACTTATAGCTCGACGAATAAATTTCCTCTTTAAAACGTCGTGAAATTCGTGGCTGGTGTTAAAAGTGTTAAAACTGTCCGCTCCGAGAGGAAGTATTACGAATTATGACATCGCATTAAGCGCGTCTGATTTTTGAGGGTAGACTTCAAATGGCTTTTTATATAATTATATCTATTAGATCATTAATTACCTATGAAATTGGCGTTTTATATAGAGAATTTGTGAAAAGTCTATTTTCCATACTATGAATTTTGTGCATTTTTTTGATCTCGTAATCAAAATGAACCAAATATTTGTCAGTAATATTAAACACATCTAAGGCGTGTTTTATGTATCTCTATTTCATAAAATAAGGTAATATTATACATTTATAGCTATTTCAAACATAATTATGAACCGGCAGCATATGACTAGAGTTGTTTACAAAGCTTATTTTTGAATATTACTTAAGGAAATAATCAATTATTAGTGTGAATAAATATCTGTTACACAGTGCACTGTTGAAAACAAAAACAAAATATCAAAGTTACTCTTTAAATAATAAAATTAGGGATCAACTAAAGTCAATGACTAGCGACGCCAATTTCATAGGTAATTACCCAATATTTGCCCCGTGGCGATCTTAGTAAGAATTGAATAGATTTGTCACCACTTCAACTCTTCCCGTGGACGTTTTATGAGTCGACTCCGGGATTGAAGTGTCACTGACCGTGACCATTAATTTGATTCAATTCAAGATTGATGATGGGCAGCAGCGTCATTGTAGACACACTACTGCGATCGCTAACAGCCATCAACCTATCACCAACTGTCCAGCGTGGCAATTAGGTAGTGCATTACCTTCTAAAGCGTCCATATTCGTATACGTATTAGGAGATACCTATCGTTGGTTTTTTGCACCCGTATGTTTTACGTTATTGGTAAACGTTTATTCAAAAGCTACAGACCTAGGCCCTATATTTAGTCACTTATTTGGTTTAACTCTACTTAAATGCCAATTGATTTGTGTCCTATTTATTCCCCTTCCAAATTCCTGATTTAGAATGGGAACTGTTTTTTAATCTTACTAAATGTCCTTCTATTTTATTGTTAAGCAAATCATCTAAATCAAATGTTATATTATAAAAAAACGCTTCCAAAAACCCAGGATGAGATAAAATACTGATTAGATTCAATTAGATTGTTCCCACCGGTGTAACTTGATTTTAAACCTGACTCCTAGTTACCCCAACGTACTTACGTATCAACCATGACTCACTATTTAAGATTCCGCTATTGGAAGAAGAATTCCGTTCTTGTCGATAAGGAGTCTCCAGCGTTGTCTATCCTCTGCCATATGTTTCACCTTCTTGTACGACACGACATGCACCATCTCTTTTATTTGTATCATGTAGCATCTCCGTGGTCTACGTCTTCCCCTCTTTCCTTCAATCTTCCCTTCTATGATGGTTTTTATTATCGTGTCTGGTAGGGTTGCTCATTATGTTTTCGGATTTGATAAATCCAATAACCGATTTTGACTAAAATGGTTTTGATAGGTACTTACTCACATTACTTATATCACATTTTTCCACAGGTCCTCGACCCTGATGAACTGCCACGGCGGGCGCGCTACACCATCATGGTGACGGCTTGCCTGCTGCTCTTCCTCTGTCTGTTGCTGGTCGGCGTCACCCTGCGGATGGCGCCTCTTATCGATGACATGGGTAAGTTGCCGCCCTTTAAGGGGATTACCTACTACGTTAGTCCGACGCCGAATGTGCGATGTTCGATAGTGCGACATCTCTTTTGAACAACACTAAAATTGATAGCAACGCCATATTGTAACTTAACCAACACTAGTTTGCACAATAGCACCGGCGTGTATTGCCTAAATATGATAGGATTGGTTATGGTATGATTGTTTTTCTTCTTGTACCTCCAACATGATAGGACCCTATGTTAATCGATTCACATGCATCAATCGCATTCATCGCATACAAAAAGCGAAAAATGATAAATGTATGAGAATGACAGATTCGAACGAAACAAGATTAAAGCGATAGTATCTCGAAGCAATGCCTACACACTATTCCTCCCTCTTTGGATAAAGTCATTAGTAAACGACGGGAAGTCTACCTCGCTACTGTTTGGGCACACCGAGCTGTCTCAAGTTTTTTACGAGGTGTAATGGCCTTGCCAAAAAATAAGTGCATTTTCGTTACCTGTGAGGTTTTGGAACTCAGAATAGATACTCTAGAAGGTTTTTGAAAGTTTCAGAAGGATTATTATTTTATGATACGTAAATACCAACATATCTAGATATTATAATCACATGGGACTACTAATTCTGAAACTTGAACTTACTAAAAAAAACACCTAACGGGTTTGTTATGCTTCCCAAAATGTCACTGGCAGCGAAAATGTATTTAGCTATCCTAAATAATATGTGTATGTAAATATATGGAAAATATCAAAAAACTATTGTCAAAGAACTGTGGGGTTTTGCATCTTAAAACCATTACGAATCGATGCAAAGTACAGAGTAGCGTTTTTTCTTTAATTTGAGCAGCCGATTACTAGCATCTTTGTCAGCGTCTTGGTAAAGACTGCAGAAATGATAATGACAGCAAGGCACGCACTTCCATCCCACGTGCCTTTAATTTCCAAGCAAACTCTTGCAGCGAGTTTGCTGCGCTGCGGCTTTTCTGTTCTTTAATAGCTGACTTCACCCTGCATCCGCAGAGCTTTTCTTCGGTGATATTGGTAAGTAACTTTTTAGCTCCTTGATCGCGGGAAAAACTACAAAATTATCGTGATTTTGTAACCTGTATTATTTTACTAGCTTTTGCCCGCGGCTTCGCACGCGTAGATTTTGGACTTCTATGAAAAAAAAAAATGTTTTCAACCGACTTCAAAAAAGATACCTACCTATGCATGTTACACGGTTTCCTGCGAACAATGAATCCATCTTGTTTTTTTTCTCAGGAGATTCAAAAGTGGCCAAAATAAGTTTAAATTTATAGATTCTTTTTTTATTTCGCCTTGACTTGCCGACAAACATTTAATCGAAAGTTGTTTCAAAGACAACAGTTCAAGTATTTTCATTTCATCGACAAGTCATTCTGTCGAAGAATAGTTTCTAGTAAATTTAAATCAGGGAATTTTGAATGTACCTACGTACTTGAGTTATTTTGTATTTATAAGGTTTTCTTTACGGGATCTTATTTTAGTTTGGTTTAAATTTAGTAATATTTATTCCGCAGTTCTAAACTAACCCTGAACCTGCTTTGATAGCTGTTCGCTTATGTATGGGGTCACAGTTGTAACCTAACTTAAACCTATTTTAATAACCGTTCATTTCTGCGTGGGATCGCAATGGCCGCAGTTTCAACCTAACCTAAAACTACTTTGATAGCCGTTTGCTGTGTAGGGTCGCAGTTCTAACCTAAACTACTTTAATAGGCGTTAGTTTCCATGGGGGGTTGGAGTTCAAACCTAACATAAACCTACTTTCAAAGCCGTCCGTTGCTGTGTGGGGTTACAGTTCAAACCTAACCTGAACCTCCTTTGATAGTCGTTCGTTTCTATGTGGGGTCGCAGTTTTAACCTAAACCAAAATTTACTTTGATAGCCGTTAGTTTCAGTGTGGGATCGCAGTTCTAACTTTTCCTTAACCAAAGTATAATCTTACTTTATTACATTCTGCCTGAAGTCTGTTTCATTGAACAACATATTAGTATGACATGATTAAATACTTAATTGCAAATAAACTACACGAATTAAAATTAGCAACGCAGGCATCGTCATTTCCTGGGTGAATATCTAAACATTTCAACCGCCTAATTTTGGTGGCATTATTTTTGTCGAAGTTTCTATTCGTTACAATGTGCTACTTTGTCATTTTAAGGAGGCACGGTACCTTATACAAATGGCGAAGTATAACATTGAAACGTTTAGAAACTTTGTCAAAAATGATGCCACCAAAATTAGGCGGTTCAAACGCTCAGATATTCACCCTCCTGCAAAACAAAAATGTAATCCGCAACAGGCTTCGCCCTTTTGTCTTATGCTAGAATAGTCAAGCCAAAATATTTAAACCGGTGATGAGTCAGTCAATCGGGACCCTCATCACAGTGATTCGATAAACCATAGAAACGATATGCATGTTGTTTTTTTACTATTTAACCTTTTCACCCCTTTGACTTTGTCTTTATCCTTTTATGTTTAGGAATACTCCTGTAAAGTTTCGGATAAAATAGTTTAAATCATCAAGTTTTCCCATACAAACTCAGGACCCCCGTCATTGCACCCCTTAGGGTGTGGATTTTGACTTACATTTTTTTAAACTACACCTAAACCCTTAAGCTACGTGATAAATTTGGAATCTCTAGAACCAGAAGTGGACATAAATAATTAACCTTTATTTAAATTTTTCGGAATCTACCCCATCATGCCATAGCAGGGAACACAGTATTTAACGTCTTCTACGTTAGATTTTAAAATGGTTAATGTTTTCGTGATCTACGACCCGATAAATCATAAAAACGATACCTATCCTGATTTTTTCACTTAGTTACCATTTTTACCTCTTTCAAGGGTTGCATTAAAAAGAAAACCCTGAAACACGTCTTTGCTCATTTAATTTACAGAATACTCCTGCGAAGTTTCGGATAAATTAGTCCAACTAATCTTGTCTATGAAGTTTTGAATTAAATAGCCCAACGAATCTGGTTCATCCTTACAAACATTAACCTTCCACTTAACCCCCATAGGCAATGAATTTTCAAAAAACCTGAAACACGTGTTTACTTATTTATTGTCAAAAACATTCATGTGAAGTTTCGAATAAAATAGCCCAACTAATCTTATTTCCCCATACAAACTTTAACCCTCCGTTTAACCCCCATAGGGAATGAATTTTCAAAAAAACTGAAACACGTGTTTACTTATTTATTATTAAAAACATTCCTGTGAAGTTTCGAATAAAATAGCCCAACTAATCTTGTTTCCCCATACAAACTTTAACCCCCCATTTAACCCTTTTAAGGGATGAATTTTCAAAAATCCGTTCTTAGTGCGCCTCTAGACATTATAAAGAATCTACATGCCAAGTTTGAACTCTCTAGGACCAGCGGTTTGGGCTGTGCGTTGATTTAAGTCAGTCAGTCAGTCAGTCAGGACATTGCCGTTTATATATATAGATAACAGCAGAGGCATCTTCGTATTTTCGTATGGTAACAAATGAACGCTTCCATGCCCAACAATTTTGAACCAAGGACTTTATTGTTAAAGAAGTAGAGTGTCTAGGCCTCAAAACCATGAACAGCCAGCGGTTTAAAAAAATAGTCATGCGTCAAATAGGAAAGCGCTTGAATACTTCTTTTCATCAGCTCAGCAAAATAATATCAAGTTTTCTAAATGTATCGGTCGGTTTTTAGATGTTCCCTAAAAATAAAATGAATGCAATTTTGTATTAAAATTATTTTTATAGGCTATTTATAGGCTACATATGTCACAAGCTATCAAGAAGTTGAATTTGCTTCCCGATTTATCTCAGTTAACCCTTAAATCGACAACGACACTTTTTTTGAAAAAATACATAAAACTGTAGTTTTTATGCCTATTTATATGATTTTAAATAACAGAAAATTAATAAAAAAAATCCCTTATGGATAGTTTTTCAGAAATCATATGTCAAGTATGTTGCACGTTGCCAACTATGCAGTGAATAGGTATTGGGCTTGAACGTCCAGTATTTTTGCCATTGCCAATTGTACGGTTAATTTAGTTTATTATATTTTTAATTTTTTTTTACATATATTATATGAAACAAGATATTTTATGTCAAAATCCTTATTAAAAAACTTATAATTTCAATAAGTAAGTTGTAATATCTTGGAACCTGTGGACTACAAATGAAAAAAAAAGGGACACTGAAATTCAAGGCTGACATAGAATAATATAAGTTTTTATAAATGGTAAATATAAATTCTCGTGGTTCTATGTCAGCCTTTGATTTCAGTGTATCTTTTTTCCATTTGTAGTTCACAGGTTCTACGATTAAGGTTCACAATTTAGTAAAATCAATGCATTTAGAGCGGCTTAGTTTACTTGGCTCATGGCATAATCAACAGCGATGTCCGAAACCGAATGATGTCCTTATCATACGGGAAGCAAAACTTTTTTCAGATTGACTTTTGTTTACATGTTTGTTTACGACTTAAATAAAATAAATTAAGTCACTCCAATGAAAAATCAATACTGGGAGTCACTGAAAATATGCTGTTTTCTGTACTGCTGTGCAGCATCTTCCTCGTCTGAGTTTTCGGCATCTAGGAAACTTTTTTTGGACTTGAAATCACACAGCTTTATTAGAAATACATTACATAAAAATAATATATAAAATAAATAATAATTCTTTGATATATTGGGCAGCAAAAGCTCATTGAGTGCGAAGATCTATTTC